>PVJH01030068.1:0-25251 GCA_004026705.1 Nesogale talazaci
TGGTCATGGTTTGTTTCTTGCCTCATCTGGGTATATGCCTAGTAGCGGGGTAGCTGGGTCGTATGATAGCTGTGATAGGTAGGTTTATTGTGCCAACATGGTCAATGTAGGATCAACTGAAGGGCAGATAGATAAATGGCTTGGTGAGCCTTACCCCTTTTGGCACTTTCTCTTTGATCATTGACCCAGTGTGCAGTTGCCTTGCTTGTTCTGTGCCTCCATCTGCAAGCTACACTACCTGTGGGATACCTAAGCCATGGACTATGCTGCTGTAAGTTGAGGTTCCTTAAAGACCTGTTTTGCCACAATACCAGAATATACATCTCTTGAGCTAGGCACTGCCAGACCCTGTCATCTGGCTGACAGTTGATGACCTGCCTTGCTGTTTGCTGCCTGTGGCCAGATAGCCTGAATTACTCTACAGAGGACAACCCAGTGGCTCTCAAGACTTGAAGGACTGCCAGTGTTTCAGCTGTCTCACAGAAGTTAGTTGTGCCAAACCATTTGTACTGCTTTATAGATTAATTAACTTTATTTCTTGTGTTATATATCTATCTGTATAAATATAGAGTGAATTACTAGTGTCCTAGTTGTATTTCTCTAGAAAGCCCAGTCTAACATAATTGGTACCAGGAGTGCTATAGAGAAATAAAATCATAAATATGGGCTTCTTAAATTAGCTCTCCATTCTGATTGATATCAACAGTACTGATGATGCTATTTCTACACCTAAAGGTATGGATAAGTCTGCCACTCTTACTAATACATGGTGTGAGCTAGCAAGGCTAATATCTACAGTATCACCACCAATAGAGGTGATGCTAATTAAAGGAGAGGCTCTGGGTAATCACATGCTTTACATTTTCCAGCAGTTTTGTCAGGATGGCAAGTATAGGGAAGCTGGTTGACTGGTCTGCCTTACAATGGAAAGTGTGATTAAGGAGAGGAGTGGTCTCAGGGCCTCAGAAACATGCTTCAGGTGTCAGACTTAAAAGCTTTTACCTGTGCTACAAGGAGAGCCTTGTCTCCTCTAGTAATATAGATGATATTGCTGAGAACCAGGTCCAGCATCTCATTATGCCAGTGGCTGGATTACAACATCGGTTGAATTGCAGATCTAGAGCAGTGTCTGAGGGCTTTGATAGGGAAAAGTTGGGATGAAACAACATGTTCTATTAAATTGGTATTTCTTCATGCTCACCTTCCGGACATGATCACTGAAGACAAATGTGTGCATAAGCAAATGTGATGAAGAAAGCTGATGGTATCTGGCTATCAAAAAATATAGCATGTGGGGTCTTAAAAGCTTGAAAGTAAATAAGTGGCCACCTCCCTCACAAGCAACAAAGCCGACATGTAAGAAGCAAACCAGGCTGTGTAACCATGAGGTGTCAAAAGGATCAGGTATCAGGCATCAAAGAATTAAAAATTATATTATTGTAAGGGAGGGGGAGTACAGTTGGGGACCCAAAGTCCATCTGTAAGTAACAGAATTTCCCAGAGGGGTCACAGGGAGGAAATAAATCAGTTAGGGTGCAGGGTACCAATGATGAAGCATACAACTTTCCTCTAGTTCTTCAGTTTTCTCCTCCTCACTATCATGATCCCAATTCTACCTTAAAAATTTAACTATATCAGAGTATTTACCCAAGTACAGAAAGGAGCCTGAAACATAGGGAATCCAGGACAGATGATCCCTTCAGGACTGCTAATGAGAGGAAGGTGGGGTAGGAGGAAGGTGAGGTAGAAAGGGCAAAACAACTATATGGATCTACTTATAATCTCTTCCCTGGGGTGTGGACAATGGGGAAGTGGGTGAAGGGAAACATCGACAATGTAAGATATAACAAAGTAAAAGTTATTTATAACTTGTAAAGGGTTCATGAGGGAAGGGGGAACATAAAGGGAGGGGGAAATGAGGAGCTGGTGCCAAGTGTTTAAACAGAAAGCAGATGTTTTGACAATGGTGGGGACAATGGATGTACAAATGTGCTTGACACACAATGGATTTAAGTACGGACTGTGATAAGAGGGTTTTTTTTGGGGGGGGGTGCATCATGGCCCACTGGTGGGAGTAGGAGACACAGCCTTGCTCCTGGAGAGCTGTTGCTGCATTTGAACCACTAACCCAGTGGGCTGCAGTTCTGCACATAACCACTACACCACTGCGGCTTAGCCGTAATAAGAGTTTTATGAGCCCCAATAAAATGATGTTTAAAAGACTACTTATATTAAAACTTATTTTCCACTTTAAAAAAAAAAGAAACAACATGGGATGAGAACATATGGGCTGATGATGCAGAAGAGGATATTGCGCCTCTTGAAACAATTGACACACCCAGTCAATAGCTTCACCTCTCCCAGCTGAAGGTAGTAATTCACTTTCAACAAAACTACCCACACCTGAACAGATTAACCAAACTGTTCAAGGTGCAATGCTAGGTGGGGCTGCATCTGCAGTATTGCCTGAGGGAAATGTCTTACAAGATATTTATATTGACAATTGACAGCACCCAGGTAACACCCTCACCACCCATTATTTCCTCTAGACCTGTAACTAGAATTAAGACTCTGAAAGCCCCTAAAGGTGAGGTTGAGATGATTACCCCAAAAGAAGTGCATTATACTCAAAAAGAGCTGCTCGAGCTTTCGGATACATCCAAGCAGAAGCCTGGGAGGATATCCCAGGGAACAGTTACTAGGGATGTGGGATACTGGTGCAAGAAATGTAGCATTAGACCAGTCTGAGTTTCTGGATATGGGACCCCTAAGCACACACTCTTCTTTCAATGTCTCAGTGAGAGAAGCTAAGAGAGAATCTAAGTCCTTATTTGGTTGATTCACTGAAACATGGATTGCCAGATGACCTCGATTAGACCAACTTGAGGTGCCAGACCTACCTTGGTACACTGTAGAAGAAGGCACCCAAAAACTTGGAGAAATTGGTATGTTGGAAAGGCTCTATCAGGATATTCCCATAGGCCTCAAAAGGGGGTGTCCTGAGGGCATACACTTTACCACAACCTTAAGGAACAAGTTTGTGAAGTGGTTCCCAGCATTTCTGAAGACTCCTGTAATTGCTATTTTATGTGCTCCAGGATTATCAGTGGGAATTGCCCTAAAGGAACTCTGACATTTGTCCACAATGGGGCGGATTGGACCCCATGATGGTAGAAGGCAGGTGTCAGCACTGAATCAACAGAGATGGGGTGGATGTGGTTATCATTATGGACAGCAAGGTTTCCATAGTAATCAAATCAACCAGTCTTGTGTGGACTTATGGCATTGGCTAGTTAGCCACAGTGTCCCTAGGAGTGAAATACATGGGAAATCTACAAAATATTTACACGATCTATATAGGCAGAAGATTGCTAGATCGGGTGAACCGCAAGATAGACAGTCACAATCCCTCAACCAATTCCCAGATCTAATCCAGTTTACAGTTCTTGGATGAGGGGAAGGCCAGGTCCCTTTGAAGGTGGTCTCTGCTACATTGCTGAAGGTTTATACTGTTAGTCTTTCTCCTAGACCTAAATGAAGGGACCTGTGGCCTTTCACAAGAGTGACTGTTCATTGGGGGAAAGGAGATAATCAAACTTTGGGGGATTACAGGACACTGGCTCTGAACTGACACTAATTCCAAGAGACCCAACGTGTTTCAAAGACCCGAGAGTCACAGTGAGAGCTTATGGAGGTCAAGTTATCAATGGAGCTTTAGTTCCAATGGAGTTTTAGCTCAGGTACATCTCACTGTGGGTCCAGTGGGCCCCCAAACCCATCTTGTGGTTATTTCCCCAGTTCCAGAATCATCATTGGAATAGACATTCTTAGTAACTGGCAGAACCCCTACATTGGATCCCTGAAACGTAGAATAAGGGCTATCATGGTGGGAAAGACCAAGTAGACACCATTAGAACTGCCATTGCCTAGGAAAATCATAAACCAAAAGCAGTGCCACATTCCTGGAGGGATTACAGAGATCAGTGCCACCATCAAAGACTTGAAAGATGCAGGGTTGGGGATTCCTTCCATGTCCCTGTTTAATGCACCTTTTTGCCCTGTAAAGAAGACAAATGGATCTTGGAGAATAAAAGTGTATTATCATAAACTTAACCTGGCATGACTCCAATTGCAGCTGCCATTTCAGATGTGATTTCATTGCTTGAGCAAATTCATACTTCTGGTACTTGGTATGCAGCCATTGATCTAGCCAATACCTTCTTCTCAATACCAATATCAAAGGACCACCAGAAGCATTTTGCCTTCAGCTGGCAGAAACAATACACTTTCACAACTCTCCCACAAAGGTGTATCAACTCTTCTGCCCTGTGCCATAATTTAGTCTTATTGGATCTTGATTGCCTGTCTATTCCACAAAATGTCACACTAGTCCATTAAATGGATGACATTATGCTGATTAGACCCACTAAGGAGGATGTATCAAAGACTCTAGCGTCCTTGGTGCAACATCTGAGTACAAGCGGTTGGGAAATTAACTCAATGAAGATTGAAGCACCTTCTACCTGAATAAAATTGCTAAGGGTCCAGTGGTGTGGGGCATGGCTAGATATTCCTACTAAAGTGAAGAATAAGCTATTGCTTCTCCCCCCACCCCTACCCCCAAAAATGAAACAGGAAACACAATGCAGAGTGAGTCTCTTTGGATTTTGGAGGCAACATATCCCTCATTTGGTGTTCTACTTTGACCTATTTATCAAGTGATACAAAAGGTTTCCAACTTTGAGTGGGGCCCAGATCAAGAAAAGGCTCTGAAACGGGTTCAGGCTACCGCGCAAGCTGTTTCGCGACTGGGACCATATGACCCAATGGTGCTAGAGGTGTCCGTTGTAAAGATGCAATGTGGAGTGTTTGGTGAATCTGGTGGTGAATCTCAGCATAGACCATTGAGATTTTGGAGTAAAGTCCTACCATCCTAGTATACATCAGTGAGTGTTTTGAGTGGTTCATCAGCTTGCTGAAACATTTTAATTGGTCTTTCATTAATTCCTGGAGTTTTGTTTTTGCCTAATGCTTTCAGTGCAGCTTGAACTTCTTCCTTCAGCACTATTCTTGTTCATACTCTCTGAAAATGTGGAATGCTGACTAATTATTTTTGGTATAGTGACTCTGTGTATTCCTGTCATCTTTTTTGATGCTTCCTGAATCATTCAATATCTTCCCCCATAGACTCTTGTGATACTGTACATGAGGTTTGAATTTTTCTTTAGTTATACTCAACATGTCTTTTGCTTTGGGTTTTCTAACTTTATATCTTTGCATATTACATTATATTTGACTATCTTATCAAGCTGACCTTTGAAATTTGTTGTTCAACCCTTTGGCTTCATCATTTCTTTCATTTGTCTGAGTTCTTCTATGATTAAAAGTAAGTTTCAGTCTCATTTGGCTTCCCCTTTGAACTTTTCTTTCCCTCCTTTCTTTTGAATGACCTCTTGCTTTCTTGTGTGATGTTCTCGAGGTCAGCTTATCTGGTCTTCTGTCACTAGTATTCAATGCATGAATCTGTTCTTGAGATTCTCAAAATTCCTATGGATATCTCGAAGGGTATTATTTAGCTCTCATGGACTTCTTTCATTTTTTCCAATTTCAACCTGCACTTATATTTGGGCAATTGGTGCTGTGTTCCACAGTTGATCACTGTCCTGATTTTGACTACTGATATTTCACTTCTCTATCATCTTTTCTCACATATGTAGTCAATTTTATTATTGTATCTTCCATCTGGTAAAGTCCATGTGTATAGTTGCCACTTGTCTTGTTAAAAAAAAAAAAAGGTTATCTTGGATCTCCAGCTTCATTTCTATTGCCAAGACCACATTTTCCTGATGTTTCTTCTTTGTTTCAAACTTTTGCATTCCAATCACTAATAATTACCAGTGTCTCTTGGTTGCATGTTTGGTCAATTTCAGACTGAAGACATTAGTACAACTCTTCAATTTTTTGCATCCTTAGTTTTAGTGACCAATGAACTAATCCAAACCATGGTCTTTCCATGACCTCATATGCATGTGAAAGTTGGATATTGAATAAAGAAGAATGAAAATGAATCGATGCATTTGATTTATGGTGTTTGAGAAGAATATTGAAAGTGCCAGGACTGCAAAGAGGACAAACCAATCTCTTAGAAGTATAACCAGAATGTTCCTTTGAGGGAAGACTTTATTTTACATATTTTGGATATGTTGTCAGGAGAGACCAATCCCTGGAGAAGGACATCATGTTTGATAAAGTAGTGGGGCAGTGAAAAAGAGGAAGGACCAAAGTACGTGGATTGACATCATGACTGCAGCAATGGGTTCAATCATATGAAGACTTGTGGGGATGGTGCAGGGCGAGACAAGGGGTTGTGCATGGGAATACTTTGGATTAGAACTGATGAATGACAATAAACTTTTAGTGATTTGTGCCTACATTTGATTTGTACTTCAAGATAGACCTTGAAATGTCCTTCTTGACAATGAATTCTGCATATGCCTCTTGATTGTGTCATTCCCAACATAAAAAGCCATACAATTTTCTGATTGAAAATGGCCAATGCCTGCATATTTTAGCTTATGAATGTCTAGAATATCAAAGTTTATGAGTAACGTTCATTTTTAATGACTTACAATTTTCCCAGATTCATACTTCATACATTCCAAGTTCTAATTATTAATGATGTTTGCCACTGTTTGTTCTCATTTTGAGTCCTGTCTCCTCAACAGCTAAAAGTCCTGAAGACTTTACTCCCATAAGCTTTGGGAATCAGTCAGCTCTTCCTCAGACATATTTTGAGTATTTCAGACCTATTTCAACCTGAGGGTCTCATCTTCTGGCACTATCTCTGATAATGCTCTGTTTCCATTCATTAGGCTTTCATTAACTGACAATGTTTTGATGTTATCCATAAAATTTTCTGTGGCTAATTTCTATGAAGTGGACAGTCTGTTCCTTTTTTGTCATCTATACTTCATTCTTAGTCTGGAAGCTCTGCTTAAACCTGTTCATTTTGGGTGATACTGCTGGTATTCGAAATACCAGTAGCCTCGCCTTCAGCATCACCACAATACACAGACTGCCACAGTATGATAAACTGACAGACAAGTACTGGATTTTGACTTAATGTGATCCTAACCAGGGTTTCTGTGACTGAAAATACTTATGGGATTAGACAATCTCATCTTTCTCCTATATTGGACTCCTGGTTTGAACCACAGCAGCAGCAGAATGTGTTCCCAACTGCACCACCAAGGGTCCATAAAGAGACTCACTCAACCTCTCTCAAGCTGAAAGAACTAAAGGAAAATTCTGAGACTTGAGTTGAAATACTGAAGGACTCCATCAACAAAATGCTGGACAGTGCAGGAAGTTTCAAAAATAATAGAAGGAATACACGGAGTAGTTATACTAAAAAGAGCTATCCACATTCCGGCAATTCAGAAGGTCACATAGAATCAAGAGCTAGTACTACTGAAAGAAGAAGTCCAAGCTGTCCTGAAGGCATTGATGTACAACAAGGTTTCAGAGATGTGAGAGTTTAATAAAGTAAGTGGTTGGAAAGTGAACATAATCTACTGCTCAAGAAAGAAAATTAACAGGCCTACACACATGGTCTCAGAACTGTGTCAAGACTGCCTTTGTGAGGTACTATGCTATAGTCATCTTGCTATAGACTATGCATCAATGTGACTTTTCCAGTTGGTTGGCCAGGTAGCTGTCTTCCAAATTTTTTGACAAAGATGAATGAGTGCTTCCATCACTGAATAAGTTAATTAAGGTTTTCCACTTGGTATTCTCTCCATTCCTGCATCTTGGTTTTACACTAATGTCTTCAGTGCAACCTGGACTGAAGTGCACCATATTCTACCTCATGAGATGGTTGAATGTTGACCAGATCTTTTTAGTATAGTGATCCTGTATCCCTTATATCTTCTTTTGATACTTCCTCTACCGTTCAAATTTGTCTCCCCGTAGAATCCTTCAAGATGACAACTCAAGACCGAAGTCTGTCCTTCACTTATTTCAGCTTGATGCATGTGTTTCCCTTTTGGTTTTCTAATTACAGATCTTTGAACATTTCATCATAATTCTTTACTTTGCCTTTTGAGCTATCTTTGGACATTTTCTGCTCAGCTCTTTTACTTCACCATTGCTTTCATTTGCTTTAGCTACTCCAGGTGCAAAAATCAGTTTCAGTCTCTTTTGACACCTACTTTTAGCGCCTTGTTTTTTCATTCCTGTATTTTCTTGAGGACTAAGGTTCATCTACACTGTGGTGCTTACATAATTTCATGTCAACTTCATAGATCAGTGTGGGATGGAATCTAGCCTGTCCATCAGCTCCCAGACTGATCATGCTTCCTTGTAGGCATGGCCTTCTCATGATAATTCTGTGAACTTCCTCCCTTCCTCCCTGGAGGGGAGCCACACTCTCTTGCGGCTTCACCTTCCTGTTTTCAAGCCATGGGGAGCCTCACTGAGACCTGCGTGAGCCAGGAGTGAAGACCTGCACCAGCCCTAGGATGCTTCCACCACTATTGGAACCACAATGGACTTTTCACCCGCTGACCTGTGATCTTCCTGCATTCTGCATCATCATTGCAGGTGATTGCATGAGTCTGAAGAGAAATGCATGGACTAGTATCAGACTTGAGGACTAATATCGAACTTATGAACTTGATCTGGACTGGACTAGGATGTTTTCTTAATATACTTTTACTCTTTGGTATATAGCTCTTTCTTAAACATACATGAGTATAAATTAATTTGTTTCTCGAGTCAACCCAGCCTAACACAAAAAACAACCCATGCTATTTCATCATATGCATATGAAAGCTGGATAACAAATGAAGAAGAACACAGAAGAATGAATACATTTGAATTATAGTTTTGGCAAAGAATATTGAAAATACTATGAACTGCCAAAAAAGCAAACCAATTTGTCTTAGAAGGGGTACAGCCAGAACACTCCTTAGAATTGAGGACAGAAAGACTTCATCTCAGGTACTTTGGACATGTTGTTAGGAGAGCCCTGTCCCTTGAAAAGGATACGGTGTTTGGTGACTTAGAGGGCTAGCAAAGAAAAACACCCTCAAGGAAATGGAGTGACACAGTAGCTTTGACAATGCACTCCAATATCATACCTGTGAGGCCTGTGCAGGACCATGAAGTGTTTTGGTCTATTGTATCGGCAGTCACTGTGATTCAGCTGACTCCCTACCACCTAACAAGAATATTCCAGTTACATAAATTCTAAATTCTTACCAAACTGAACAGGTCTTATTTGTGTTTAGATAATGGTTTAGTTTCTGATGCAATTCTTAGAACATAGTGCTTTCTCTGAAGGCTAATTTTTCTACTGTGTGGTTTTCTAGAATTTGTGTTTCTTTGGCAGCCTTTTTTCCCCATTTGGCTGCTTCCAGTGTCTGCTCTTTACCCAGGGTATAGAGGAACATCTGGGTGTGATTTCTTTTCCATTATTCCTGCCTTCTTTATGTGAAGACAGAATCCTTTAACCCTGAAAAATCGTCTTCTTTCATTTCTTTGATTATTTATTCTCATTCATCCATACTGTTTTCTCCTTCTGGAACTCCTATTATTGCAGTATTACTCTTTTAGCTTTAGTATTTTCTCCTTCTGATGTTTTTATAGCTGCAGGAGAGTTCATGTGAAATTCTTAAAGAATGACCCAGAATTACTCTCCTTTTTGTCTACAAGCCTGGGTTTTTTTTTTTCCATATTTTTAAACTTTTTTGTGGCAATCTATTTTGCATTGTGTTTTTAAAAATTAGTATAAGATTCTTTTGAATCTGAATAAGAAAACAACCCTTTCTCTCCCCCTAATTTTTCCCTTTTTTCCATGGCATTCTGATCCATGGAAAGTTATGATTACATTTGATCTCTCTTATGTAGATCATTGGATTTCTTTATCTGGTGACTTTTATCTTTACAGAGAAAATTTTTTTATCCAAGGAGAAAGTCAAATGAGTATGTGTGGTACGTAGGGGCCATTTCACTCCCATCTTGCCATATCCTGCTAAAATTTCCCCATTTCATGGATATGGTTGAAATTTTTCTAATGTAATTTGGACATTCAAATGACCTTTCCCAGCCCTCTTGTGTGGCTTAGATTGTTCCCTTCTGAAATGGGAAAATGAAAGGGCTTCAACTTGTGGGTGGGATGTCATCTTGCTTAGAGATGCTCTTATTATTAGCCCTGTATTCTGAGAGAAGAAAACTTACATTTGGTTCCCATTTTTAAAAATGAATTTCTTCTTAAAAATTGAATTAATTTCAAATTCTTTCCATATAGGGAAGTAGGAAAGTGATTCTAATATTCTTATAAAAAGAGCATTTGGGTAGAATGTATTTTTAAGCTATCCTGTCCCACCTCTGTCCCACCTCTGCCCCCAAATAAGTCACTCTTTAAAACTTTCCTTAAAACCACTGGAATTTACTATGGAATTCTGGGTCCATCTGTCTATACTAGGACAAGGAAATATGCCTATGAGAGTTCATCTCTGATGAATACTACCGTGAGGTAGAAAAAACAGTGGGAACATCTGTATTTTATCCTGCCAATATGTTCTCTCTTAGTCTGAAGCACAGGATGTCTTTACTCTGTCAGCTGCAAAAATATTATCTCTCTGCAGGAATGAAACAAGTGTGGAATATATATTATGCTACCACATTACATGCATACCTAAGCAGAAAACAAAGAAAATAGGCATTTATAATATAACTCAATTTTGCCTCCAGGGACAGATAAAATTTTTTATTGTGATACCCAAATGGTACAGTACATAAATATACATGGGGAATGTGATAGGTCAGTCTCTTTTGACTGAATGCTAGTGACTAAAAATTTATTGTCTGACCCTTATTCTGATCCATTTATTCCATACACATATGGTAGGTAATCTTTTTGTTGTTTTTTTAAAGGCTAGGAATTTCGGATAAGAACACCAAGAAACATCCCTCTCTTTCAGCAGCCCTGGAATTCTTAAATGTATGTTGAATAACTTTTGACTGATCTAGTTAGAATGCTTAATCAGAAATTTTATACTGTATACTGTTTACTTAATAAATAAACAAGATAGTAAAAAATGCAAAGAACAGTAATGAAGTTGATAATTTTAAAATTCACATGGTTCCAGAGGCTTTACTGTTTTTTGCCCCTTTTGAAATCAACAACTTTTCATTTGGAGTCTTAAATCCACTTTAATGAGCATTCTGCTGGCAGCAGTTTTATTTAAGATCTGGGCTCATATGAATAGTAGTAATCGTGGCTTTTACCTAGATAGCAATTTACAGTTAACTGGTGTAGGCCACATGACTGATGTGAATGTATAAATCCCTACAATCACATTAAACACTTCTAGAAATTTTTAAATGCTTTTAGCCAGAGAGAAGTTTACAAGAGGAAAATATTCTTGAGGTACAGAATTTTGATGCTGTTCAGGTATTTTCAACATGTCTGAAAATGTGTAAAACTCATACCAAGCTATAATGTGACTTCCTTATAAGCAGTGTGGTAGTTACATAATCTGTTGTTAACTTGAGACTTAGGAGTGAAGAGGTGCAGTTTACCTGTCAATCAGGTCTTAGCTTGATGACCTCATTTGGAGGTACTAAGGCAGTAACTAGCTTGCTGGGGAAGGGGCACTTGCTCACTCCCTGTAAGACATTTCTAACAAGAAGCCACATGAAACTACCCTGATGCGGCCAGAGCCCTGGGAGCTGGAGGATCCATGTGAAACCGCTGCCAGCACTGAGATGCTTACAATGCCACTGGATCCAAAAAACTGCACTGGCCTGTGGTCTTCCAGCATTCAGCATCATTGAATATGTCATGTGAGTCTGAAGAGGGCTTTTTATATATTGGTATCAGACATATGGACTAATATCAGACTTATGGACTTTATCTGGACTGGGCTGGGATGCTTTCTTAATATTCAATTGCTCTTGTATATCAAGTTCTTTCCTGTAAACATGTGAATGTCTAAGAATTTGTTTCTCTAGTCTACCCAGACTAACACAAGCAGTAAATGAAAGCTGGTCTGTGATAATATCACTGACTTTCTAAGTAATTTTCATGCTTTAGGGTATTATCAAATTAAAATGATTGTTACCCAACACTCTGTGTCTTCATATTTTTAATTTACTTACCTTGAAATTACCTGGCAACAATCTACTTTCCTTACTTTTTCTTACCTTCTTCCCATAATGAACCTTTGAGATCCTATAATGCACATAAAACTAATTAGGAAAAACCTTCAAAATACAAGGAACTACACCCTCATCAGGAGAGCACTGCAGACACAGTGTGATGAAGAACTTAGATGATACCCAGCTAGCAGAAAGTAAAACACCTAGAATCTTAAACTTCTGTGTTCCAATAAATAGGTAGCCATCTTAATGAGGCACAACTAAATCCATCTGGAAGAAGCATACTAACCTGCAGGATCCAAGGATTATAAATGATAAGATCAAAATCCAAAGGAGGGAATAGTTTAAGAGCTTAAACTGTGAACACCTTTCACAGTTCAGATGGCCGTGGAAGCCCAAAATCCATTTGCAGGGTCCACACATGGATTAAGCCCCCCGTGAATGCCTTCTGACCAAAAAGGAGGGATGTGAATAGTCTTGTTATCAGACAGGGTAAATTGTAAAGCTTACTATGACAGATGTAGTTAATGTTAAAATACACCTTCACATTTGATCTCTCTTTTGACCCATTTTAAAGTAGTTTCAGTTTTACTTGGCTTTTAAGTGAAGGGGGAAATACACATGGTTTAAGCCTCAGGTAAATCCCCTCTGTCCATGGGCCCGAGATGTGACTAGCCTTGTTCTCACGCAGAGAGAATTGACACGTATAGTATTACTATTATTTGCCAAGATAGTTAGGTTCAAATTTAGCAACTTGTCATCTGATCTTTCTTTTGACTAATTTTAAATTTGGTCTATTTTTAAAAATATTTTTGCTTCATTTTCTTTTAAGCTTTTTCTCTGTTTAATGATGTTATTCCTTTTAGCTTTTCCTTGTTGTTTTGTTTTTTATTGGGATGGCTTTCTATAGGTGAGATTCAGTCTAGGTGAATCTATAGCGACAATGCTGGATTAATAGTTTCTTGTGGGTATAGCAGGGGAGGTTGGGCAGGAAAAATGGAGAGCTAGTAAAGATGAGGACCAGCATGAAGAAACTATTCTAAAACAGATTTTGGCGATGCTTGTACAACCCTTCTTAATGTGATTGAACTGTTGAATTGTTTAGTATGTGGATTATATGCTAATAAAATTGTTGAAAAAAATAGTACAAAAAACCAAATATGTTCTAAAATTGATTGTGATGATGATTGTACAAATCTTCCTAAGGCTATTGAGCCATTGAATTATATATGTGAATTATATGCCAAAACAGCTAAATTGAAAAATTAATTTTAAAAAAGGAGCTAAATCTGTAGTTACTGTAATGCACATTACTCTGACTCAGTAAAATTCAGTGACTCAAATCATTCTGGAATTCTCTAGAGGATGCCCAGCAAATGAAACCACAGTGAAATCCAGAATTCAATGGGACTACCTTGTTTTTCCAAGGAGTCCAGTGATGCTGTCAAGTAAATGCAATGTCTGCAGTTTAAACCCAGCAGCTCACTGAACTGTGGGGAGATGACGAGGCTGTCTGAAGCCATAAAGATTTACAATCTCTGAAACCCTGTACAAGGGCACCAACAAATCAGAATTGACTTTCTTGACATAAGTTTTTTGTTTGGTTGGTTTGGTTTTGCATTGTTTTTCCAGGTCTCACAAGTTTTCCACCTTTGACAGAGGGAATGTTTGAGTTATCCTTCCCTAACCACACTCAGGTTTTACTGTACAGCTTCTAGTCTTATAATTGAGCTCACTTAAACGCTGTCCTGTCTTGCCCCAATTTTACCTCCTGGCATTCACAGTTATTTCACCCTTATTATACCAAAAACTGTGCAGCATTTCTGAAGGCAGAATGGACAAAAGTCTTCACAAAACAAGGATTTCATTTTACTTTGTCCTTACTTTACATAAGAACTCGAAAACTTGTCCTTGGATCATTTGACAAATGCAACACAAAACAATTCCTTCATAATACCTCACTGCTTCACGTCCCAAACATCTTGTAGCATTGCAACACCTATCTTTGAGCCAGTTTTAAAAAATTGCTAATCACACAAACATACTCTAAAATCCAGTTTAGAGCCTCTGGCCCCATTTCTAGATATCTGAAAGTCACATGAATATAGACCACGAGACAGTCATTCATATGGAACAAGGGGAAATTTTCATGATCCAAAATCAAGGAAAGGTGTATATCAAGGTTGTAGCCTTTCACAATACTTACTCAATCTGTATGCTGAGCAAAGCATCAGAGAAGCCGGATTGCATGAATGGGAGCACTGCATCAGAACGAGAGGAAGGCCTATTAACAAGCTGCAACATACAGATGACACAGCCTTGGTTGCAGAAATCGAGGAGGACTTCGATCACTTTGAAGATGAAGAATTGCAGCCTTTACCAGCAGCAGCAGAATATGGATTCCAATTCAGTGTAAAGAAAATCAAAATGCTCACAATGAGAGCAATATACAACTTCATGATAAACAGAAAAAAGATGGCAGTTGTCAAGGAATTCATCTTGCATTGATCAATCTCTTGGAAGCAATAGTCAAGAAATCAAATGATATATTGCATTGGGAAAATCTGCTTCACAAGATCTCCCACAAGCAAGAGATGAGCCAGTCAGGGTGCAGTATGGCACCAATGAAACACAATTGTCCTCAAGTTCTTTGAGGTCCCCCCCCCAACTCTCTCCAACTATCATGACCCTAATTCTACTTTACAAAGTTCACTAGGCCAGGCATAATATGCACACCGGTACAGAAAGGAGCTCACAACACAGGAATCCAGGAGAGATAAACCCCTCAGGACCATTAAGTGGACTAGTGAAACTAGGAGAGTCACGGAAGTGGGAAGGGAATAAGGTGGAACCAATCACAATGATTGACATGTGGTTTCCTTCTAGGGGGATGGACAACAGAAAAATGGGTGAAGGGAGATAGCTTCGATAGAAGGCATGAAAAAAATTATAAATTATCAAGGGTTCATGAGTGAGGGAGTGTGAGGGAGGGAGGGAAAATAATGAGGAGCTAATACTAAGGGCCCAAGTAGAAAGAAAATATTTTGAAAAGGAAGATGGCAACATATGTACAGATGTGCTTGACACAGTGGATATATACATATGCATATATATATTGTGATAAGAGCTGCAAGAGCCCCCAATAAAATAAAGTTTTTTTAAATAAAGAGCTTTAGTCTCCATAACAGAAATTTATCTCGTGGCTTTTTGAATGTTGGTTTGGACATGAGGGACTTGGAGAGGGGGTCGTCTCTCTCTTATGCATTACTTATAATATTTGCATTATTTGTATTTTTGTCTGTATACTATTATGTTTTTACCCTAACCACCTTAACTCAATTTTTTTTATCATTTTATTGGGGGCTCTTACTATTCTTATTACAATCCATATATCAACCGTATCAAGCATATTTATATATAAGTTGCCATATCATTCTTTTCTAGACAATTGTTTTCTCCTGAACCCTGGGTATCAGTTCCTCTTTGTCCCCCTCCCTGCCCCATCACTCTCATAATAGATTTTGATAGATTACAAATAAATAGATAGATTAAAAATAAATTTGATAGATTATAAATAAATTTTGATAGATTATAAATTATTATTTTCATATCTCACACTAAGCACAGTCTCCTTTCCCCCATGACTTCTTGTGTTGTGTGTCCATCATTATGATCGGTTCCCCCTTCCTGCTCTCCCTCTTCCCTTCTCCCTACTCATCTGGTAGCCCTATTCCCATTCTTGCTCCTGGCATGTGTGTGTGCACTCCTATCTCCTATCTACCCTTGTATACATACTCCAGTCAAGTCCGAATTGAGAGAGGCATCACTGGGCCCCATTGTTTATTGTGGTAAGCAAAGAGCTGAGAACAATCTAAATTTCCATCGATAGATGTGTGGATTAGTAAGCTCTGGCACATACACATAATTGAGTACTATGCAGCACTAAAAAGCACTAATGATCATATCAAGCGTGTTTTTTCATAGGAAGAGTTGGAGGAAATTATACTAAGCAAAGTCAGCCAATCACAGAAGATCAAATATAACATGAGATCCCTGAGGTAAGTAGAACCAGCACAGTAGATATAGAAGAAAAGTCACTTATCTCACAATACATGGCTTGAGGTACAGGCAGTCAGGCAGAGGTCAGATCAAACCTAAGGAGGTACACGTGAATCCAGCTAGAATTTGTTTGTTATTGCTTTCTATTGGGTCTTCCAGCTATGAAGCACAGGAGGAGTAGATGCATAATAACAATAACCAATACAAGGAGATCTTGGGAATTCAGGGATGGGGTGCATGATAAGGAGGAGAATGGGGTTTGGAGAGTAAATTATAAAGACGGGAGGGGGAGGGAGCACTAGAATAGATTGTGATTGCACAACTCATTTTTAAACCTATTTAACCATGGGTGCTTGTGGGAAGGTGATGTTCTAATATTTATCAATGTTTTGATGTTGGTACAATTCTCCTTGATTTGGTTGAACAACTGAACTATTGAATTGCATGATATGTAAATTATGTGCCAATAAATCTGTAGGGGAGCAAAAAAAAAAGAATTGAAGAGCAGGACTATCTCATGGAGAACTGAGATGTATCTGACCCTAGCCCTTGTTTTGTCAGCCACCTCATATACATGCGAAAATTGGGCAATAAATAAGGAAAATCAAAGAGGAATTGATGGCTCTTAATTTGATGTTGGTGAAGAATATTTAAAATGGCACAGACGTCCTGAAAAGCAAGCATATCTGTCTTGGGGAAAGTATAGCCAGAATGCTCCTTGGAATAGAGGATGTGGAGCATTCTTCTTGGGTGCTTCGGACAGGTTATCAGAGGACTTCAGCCTTGATAAAATGGAAGGTCAGACACAGAGGAGAGCATCAATGAGCTGGATTCACACAGATGCTGCAACCATGGGTTCAGCTATAAAATCAACTGTGAAGATGGGAAGGTTCCTGATGTGTTTTTTGTGGTTTGCTTTCTTTTTTGCACATAGGATTGCTATGAGTCAGAATCGACTCAATGGCACAGAACGAGAAGGAAGGGTCACCATGTATCAGGAAATAACTTGCCCTCTTGCTTTACCAACATTGCCTTGACACTCTTAGAGATTGTAGCTGACAGTGGAGCTAGGGAGGAGGAAAGCAATTGGAGAGATTGAGAAATCTCTGAGACCCTTTCTGCACCGTTGAAATCAGCCTCTACCTTTTGGTCTCCAGTTATGTGTGCCAATAAATGCCTTTTTTGTTTCAGTCTGGGTTTGGTTTTATATCACTTGTAACTGAAATAATGAGAGCTCACATAATAATTACCAAATTTTAATGGTATACATCAGTATCATTGCCTTGGGAACTTGAATCAACAAATCCCAAAGATTACCAGTCAAGAAAACTATGCCCTTGATGAGTGATTTAATTATACATGCAAAATCGATCACTCACTGCTACATATAAAGAAATGAGCAGAGAAGAAGCTGAAACTAACACGAAGAAAAAAACGCTGCTTTTGAAACAATGTATTAAGCAGAAGACATCTGTCCAATGTCTAGGGCTGGGAAGATAAATGATTCCATTTTATGTTGTTATTAAATTGTATTACCCTTCATTAAAGTTAAATGCATTTAGAGGAATTAAGCTTATCAAAAACTTGGCAGTGTAATATAAGTTATGATTCTTTGTTTATTTGACAACATCCTCCTGCGAGTTGATTCACAATTTTAATTTTAGAAAACAATATTTCCTTGATGAGGACTGGCAGAATGATGTGAGTTGCTGCATCATTTTGCATGAGGTCATATTGATTGTGAAAGGAAACAGAAGCCAAGTGACTTAGCCCATTTTTCAGGGAGCATTATGACAATAATGTTTCTCTATTGTCACAGGGGATCACATCAATTAAAGGACTGAAATTAAGTTTCAGTAGACAGTCTCCTATCCTTTTTCAGATAAGTACAGTAGAATACTCTAAGGGAAAAAAACTGTAATTTTAAAAAAGATCCTTTTATTGGTGGCTCATACAACTCATCACAATCCACTATCCATTGTGTCAAGCACATTTGTACAGATGTTGCCATCATCATTCTCAAAACATTTAATTTCTACTTGAGCCCTTGGTATCAGCTCCTGATTTTTCTCCTCCCTCCTTATCCCCCCTCCCTCATGAACCATTTATAATTTATAAATTATTATTATTTTGTCAACTCTTAAGTCTGATGTCTCTTCACCCACTTTCCTATAACCCCCAAGGAGGGGGTTATATGTAGATCCTTGTAATCAGTTCCTCATTTTTACTCCTCCTTCTCTCCATCCTCCCTGTATTGCCACTCTCACCACTGGTCCTGGATTCATCTGTCCTGGATTTCCTGTGTTTCCAGTTCCTATCTGTACCAGTGTACAACCTCTAGTTTAGCCAGATTTGTAAGATATAATTAAGATCATGTTAGTGGGAAGTGGTGGGGGGAGAAATTAATAATTAGAGGAAAGTTGTATGCTTCACTGTTGTTACACTGTACACTGACTGGCTTGTTTCCTCCCTATGACCCTTCTGTAAGGGATGTCCAGTTGTCTACAGATGAGCTTTAGGTTCCCACTCCACACACACCCTCATTCACAATGATAGAATTGTTTTTTCTTTGATGCCCGATACCTGATCCCTTCAACACCTCATGATCACACAAGCTGTTGTGCTTCTTCCATGTGGGCTTTGTTGCTTCTCAGCTAGATGGCCGCTTGTTTATCTTCAAGTCTTTAAGACCCCAGATGCTATAACTTTTGATAGCCAGGCACCATCAACTTTATTCAGCACATTTTGTCTTCAGCAATTATATCAGGAAGGCAAGCATCACATAATGCCAGATTATCAGAGCAAAGAATTCTTGTGTTGAGGGCGTACTTGAGTTGAGGTCCAATGTTCATCTGTAACCTTAATTCTTAACATATAGATATGAGTTCTATTTCCCTCTCATAATATATACACATGCATATACATATATATACACACATATGTACATGCCTGTGTTGAGACCTCTATAAATGCCCTTTGCTTCTAGGTCTTTCCTCTATTTCCTTTTACTTTCCTCTTGTCCCACCATCATGCTCAGCCTTCCATTTGGGTTTCAGTAATTCCTTTCAGTCACATTGCCCTTGATCAAGCCCCACCAGCTCTCTTACTCCCTCCTCGTCACCGATTTGCATCACTTGTTCTCTTGTCCCTGGGTTTGTTAACACCCACCTACTTCCTTTCCCCCATTTCTCCCTCCCCAGGTTTCGCAAAATTGTTGGTCCTGTTGGTTTCTCCTCCAGGTTATTTATCCTGCCTATCTTATCTAGATAGACCTGCAGCGATAATAATATGTGCAAAAACAAGATGGAGCCAAACAAAGCAACAAAACAAAAACAAAAAACCAATGACAAAAGAGAGAAGCCTGTAAATAGTGCAAGGTCTGTTTGTTGACCTTAGGAGTGAAAACACTTAAAAGTGTTTTCTGGTCAAGTCTGATGGGGTGCGATGCCCTGGCCCCAAAGTCTATTTTTAGTATTCTCTCAAAAATTCCTTGCTCTGCTCCCCTTGCTGTTCTGTTGCATACCCTTCCGTGCTTTGCCTCAGTGTGGTGGGTTCAGATTAGAGACACAGTGTTGTCCCCTGTGGCTATGAGTCAGTGAAGGATTTTGTGTCTTGTAGTAGGGCTGGCCATATGGTCTGCTCTGTGATTGTCTGCTCTGATTAAGGACATTATCCTCAAGGTTTGGTGGAAGAGAATGTAATTTTTTATGATACAACATTAACTCTATTTTGCTAGCTCTTTATTCTACAACTGTGGTCAGTTAGTTGGATGAGAAAGTGGAAGAAAAAGTATACCCAGTGGAAAGCACAAGACAATTGTCATTTAAAATTATGTATCAATTTCAACACCTACTATGAACTGAAGAAACATAGTAAAAGAGTTTCTGCCATCAGCGAGCTTACTAGAGAAAAACATAAATATAATATAAATAATATAAGACAATAATGCTTCTAATTGGGAGACACTTTACCAGAAAAATGTACTCACTGTGTTAGAAGCACATATTTTGAAGTTTATTCCCAAAAAGATAAGCCAATGAAAGATGTCTTGAAAATATAAGGACTGTTTACTCAAGCCTTTAAGACCCCAGATGCTATATCTTTTCATAGCCGGGAACCATCAGCTTTCTTCACCACATTTGCTTATGCACACATTTGTTGTCAGCGATCATATCAAGAAAGTGAGCATGCAATGTTATGATTTTTAGTTCTTAAAGCCTGATAACTGACAAACGGCCATCCAGCTCAGAAGCAACAAAGCCCACATGGAAGAAGCACACCAGCCTGTGTGACCATGAGGTGTTGAAGGGATCCGGTGTCAGACATCAAAGATAAAATTATATCATTATAAATAGGGGGAGTACAGATTGGCGACCCAAAGCCCATCAATAGGTGAAGCTAATCCTCTTACAGAGAGGTTGCAGGGAGGAGATGAGCCAGTTAAAGTACAGTGTAGTAACAATGAAATATGCATCTTTCCTCTAGTTCTCAAATGCTTCCTCCCACCCATTATCATACTCCTGTTTCTACCAGACAAGTCTGGCTAGAACAGGGGATGTACACTGGCATCAGAAACATGGGGAATTTAGGATAGATGCTCCCTCAGGACGAGTGATGGGAGTGGTAATACTGGGAGGGTGGAGGGAGGGTGGAGTAAAAAGGTAGAAACAATTTCAGGGATGTACATATAACCTTCTCTCTGGGGCAAGGCCAAGAGGGAAGTGAGTAAAAGGACACATTGGACAGTTTATGATATGAAAAAGCAATAGGAATTTGTAAATTATTAAAGGTTCATGAGGGGGAGGGGGAAAATATGGGGAGCTGGAACTGGGGGCCTAGGTGGAGGTAGGAAGTTTTGAGAGTAATGATGGCAACAAGTGTGAAAATGAGGACTGCATTTAACTGTTGTATGTATGGATTGAGAGGAGAAGTGTATGAGTACCCAATAAAATGATTCATTAAAAAAGGGGAGACGGGGAAAGAGGAGCTTATACCAAAGGCTCAAGTGGAAAAAGTTTGGAAATGAATGTGGCAGCATGTATGCAAATGTGTTTGATACATATGCTATATTGAATGTTTTAACAGCTGTAAGAGCCCCCAATAAAATTATTAAAAAAGAAAAAGAAAATGTAAGACCTGACTGATATTTAAAGAATTAACATGCAATAACTAGACAAAAAAGGGAAAAAAGAACATGTCATCAGGACTAAAGAAAGCCTTTTTAGCAACCTGAAATATACAACGAGATAACTTTGCTTGCTAAAAGTTAGGAGAACTTGAGCAGCTTACTGATGAACAGCCAAGACTGCAGCTTTCAGCCTGGAGTGCAATCCAATGTAATGAAAACCAAAATCCTCACAACTGAACCAATAACCAACAATATAATAATGGAGAAAAAGATGGGGATTATTTGAGATTTTACTCTACTTGGTTCCATAATCAACACTCAGGGAAGCAGCAGTCAAGAAATCAAATTATGTATTGCATTGTGAAAACTACTGTATAAGCCCTCCTTAAAGGATATCCTTTGAAGACTAAGTTATGTCTGAATTGCCTCCTATGCATGTGAAAGTTGGAAGACCAGTGAAGAATTGATGTTTCTGAATTATGGTGTTGGCAAAGAATACTGAAAGTACCATTGACTACCAGAAGAACAAACAGGTCTATCATGGAGGAAGTACAATCAGAATATTCCTTAAAAGTGAGAATGGAGAGACTTTGTCTCACCTACTTTGGGCATGCTATCAGAACAGACCAGTCCTTGGTGAAAGGCACCATGTTTGGTAAAGTGGAAAGTCAGAGAAAGATGTAAACGTTCAACCAAAAGGACTGACACAGTGACTGCAACAACGGGCTCAAGCAGAAGAGCGATTGTGAAGATGCAGCAGACCAAGCAGTGTTTCTTTCTGTGGTGCACAGAATTACTGTGAGTTGGAACCTTCTTGAGGGCACCTAATAACAATAGCCAGTCTGTCACGTAGTGACCCCTGTCGGGCTAAAACTGTGCTCCAGGAAGTTCTTCATGACTGGTTTGTGGAAGCAGGTCTCCATTTGCACCACCCAGGGGTGAAATTCAGAGAGCTAAAAAGGACCCCTAAAGCCAGAACCCAGAGAAAAGTGTGAAAGAGTAGACTGGCTACACAAAACATATTTAGTTCCATCTAAAGTATTTGGTAGAATTAAGATGAATAAATTAACAAATAATTAAAATGAACAAATTCATTGGTTAATAAGCCTTTGGGCTGCAGGTTGAATAATAATTGGTGATAATAATTGGTGTTGTGATCAACTAGTTCAAAGGTGACTGACTGAAAGAGGGATGGTGGCAAAATGCAAGAATAGTGTTTATATCATTTATCCCCACTTAATATTTATTGAAAATAAGCCCCTTTCATCAAATCTGATGGACTCCATCTCTTTGAAAATAAACAGAAAAAATTTCAAAATATATAGAATAATATAATGAATCTCTATGCACTCAACACCCAGTTCCAACAATTTTAAACTGGATTAATCCTATATTATATATATACCATTTTATACCCCATCATTTCTTTATTCCTATTTTATTTTTTTCCTTTTATATTGATTTTTTTAATCATTTTATTGGGGACTCATACATCGTTTTCACAATACATAAGCATACTGTGTCAAGCACCCTCACATGTCCACTTCTATTATTGTTCTCCAATCACCCGTCTTTTCCCTTAAGCCCCTAGTATCAGCTTTTCCATCCCTTCTCCTCTTCCCCTGCTCTCTCCTCCCCACCAACCCTTAATACGTTATACAATTGTTATTGTTCTGTCATATCTTACACTGCCCGACCTCTCCCCCAACCCACTCCTTTGATGCCCGTCCTTCAAATAGGAGCTTGTGTGTATATCCTTGCTGTTGGTTCTGTCTCTCTACCCCACCTTCTCTCCACCCTTCCAGTATCTCCAATCTAACCATTGGCCCGAAGGAACCCATCCATCTTGGTTTCCCCAAGATATCTCCAGCTCCCCTCTGTACTAGTGTACTTTCTCCAGTCCATCTGGATTTGTAAGGTAGAGTTGGGACCATGATGGTTGGGGGGCGGGGAAGAAGGCTTCAGGAACTAGAGGAAAAGGAAACTTGTATGCATCATCACTACCCGGCTGCCCCTTGACTGGTCTGTCTCCTCCCTGTGACTCCCCTGTAAATAGGCTACCAATTACCCACCAATGGGCCTTAGGTCCCAACCCTGCTGTCCTCCTCCTTTATAATGATGTGATTCTTGTTCTTTGATGCTTGATATCTGCTCCCTTCGGTCCCTCTTGACCACGCATGCTGGTGTGCTTCTTCTATGTGGACATTGCTGTTTCTGTGCTGAATGGCGACTCGATTATCTTCCAAGTCTTTGAGACTCCAGGTATTCAATCATTTGTTAGCTGGGCACCATCATTTCTTCTATTCTGTTTGCCTCTGTATCCATTTGTCTTCAGTGATATCGGGAGTCAATTGGTCCATTGATTTTGATTTTTGTTCTTTGATACCTGATTGTTTCAGCACCTCATTATCGCACAGTCGAGCGATCTTCTTTTATGGTGGGTTTTGTTGCTTCTGAGTTAGATGGCTGCTTGTTTATCCTCAAGCCTTTAAGACCCCGGATGCTCTGTCTTTTGATAGCTGGGCCCATATGCTTTCTTCACTACCCTTGCTCATGCTCCTATATGTCCTCAATGGGTACCTTGGGGATGTGTGCACACAGTGATATATGTTTGTTTTGTTTTGTTTTCCCCCCATTTGATGTCTATTGCCTAGACCGTTCACCACTTTCATCACCATCTGACCACGCTGGCCGTTGTGCTTCTTCTGTGTGGCTGTGGTCTCTTCTCAAGTAAATGATCTATTGTTTATCTTTAGGCTTTCAAGACAGCTGATATATTCTTTGATGACTGGGCACCTTCAGCTTTCTTCACCACATTTGCTTATGCATCCATTTTACTTCAATGATTGTTTTGGGCCAGTGAGCCTCGAGGAATGCCAGATACATAGAACAAAATGTTCTTTCATTGAGGGAGCACCAGGGTGAGGGCCCAGGGTCCACTTGTTATCCTAATATTAGGTCTATAAATATGTTCTTAAATTTATTCCCATCTTATAATAGATAGTTGTATCTGTGTATGGACATACCTATGTTTAGACCTCTGTAAGTGCACTTTGCCTTCTTGCTCTTTCATCTATTTCCTTCCATCTTCCTCCTGTCCCACCATTGTGTTCCACCTTTATTGGCATTTCATTGTTTTCTCATAGATTCATTGTCCTTGTTTAATCCCGACCAGACCTCCCATACCCTCCTTTCCATCAATTCCCAACCACTTGTTGCTCCCCCTCCCCGTCCATGTGTTTTTCCCCACCCCCTTCTCCTCTCCTCTCTCGTGCCCCCAGGAATCGTTTGTCCAGTCCTTTCTATGGGGCAATGGGTCTTCAGAGGGGTGTATTCCTCTGAGCATCATGTGTCCGCGTGGAGCTTGGACCAGCTCTCTTCCTTTTCCTCCCTTCTTGTCTTTGTCCCTGTGGGTGTGGGATGTTGGCCCCTCCCTCACCCTGTTCTCTGCCACGCCCACTACTGGGGATGGAGTCCATCTGACCCTGGTTGTGTCCGGCTCTACGGCTCTTTTTCTTGCATCCTTCCATGCGTCCACATTGTCCTTGTCCTATTTTATTTTTTAATTATAAAAATTTCAGGAAATTTGTGAAAATAATATAATTGCATATTTAACATTCTTCTAGATCAGCAACTCTCAACCTGTGGGTTGCAACCTCCTTGGGGGTCGAACAACCCTTTCACAGGCGTTGTCTGATTCATAACAGTAGCAAAATTGCAGTGATGAAGTAGCAATGTAAATAATTCTATGTTTGGGGGGGGGGGGTCACCACACATGAGAAACTATATTAAGGGGTTGAAGCATTAGGAAGGTTGAAAACCACTGCTCCAGATGCACTAATTGTTAACATTTTGTCAATTTGAACTCTCACACACACATACAAACACAGTAGGAG
>PVJH01030069.1:0-25248 GCA_004026705.1 Nesogale talazaci
TTACCAGGCCTTTGTCAGACCTTATACCAAGTAGTGTGATGATTATCTAGGCAGCTAAGCCAAAGTCTCTCTATGAGATAGGAGGCATCTGTATGTTTTTTAATCCCTCCTATGTGATTCCATTGTATAGTTTAGATGGAGAGCAAGTACTCTGTGGAAACATGCACACAAAAGGTTGTACAGGAGCCGTGAATGAATTTTTGTGCCATAGTCCACGATGGGGTTTGTGATTGTTTTCCCTTAGAAGAAGCAGAGAGGTCTTCTCAGATGATGTGAGAAGTACCCATTGAACTCCATATTTCTTGACTTCTTCATTCCTGGTTGCCTTTCTTTTATAAGCACCTTACAACTGCTGGGTTGGAGTAGGGAAGCAAATTTGAAAAATCATTTAATGTAATTGACTTTTAAAATTCAAATGACAGCTTGTTTCCCTTTAAAACTTTTGCAATTCAATAATGGTTATTAGCACTATGATTAATAACTGACTAGTATCAACTCATAAATATTATAGTAGGAGAATGCTTCAGATTGAGAAAATCAATTTCATAATTAGTTTAAAAGCTGCATTGCTGCAGCCTTAAGAATACTGGAAGTTTTTCAAAGCAAGGTCAGATCCATGAAGTATGAGATTCTGTACTGTTCTGTTAACCTAAAATATTGTATGGGTTCCAGAATTGGTGGCAAGGAGGGTGTGGGAGGTCTGGTAGGGTTTAAGCATGGGTCATGTAACTGAGAGGAGGACTGAAACTCCAATAAAGGTGGGGCATGGTAGTCGGACAGGAGGATGACAGAAGGAAATAGAGGAAACAGCTAGAAGCCAAAGGGCACTTGCAGAGGTCTAAACACAGGCATGTACACACATTGATATAATTATCTATGACAAGGAGGGAATAAATATAATATATAAATCAATATAATAAATCAATATAGGTCCAGTACTATAGTAGCAAGTGGACTTTGGGCCCTCACAAGATGTTCCCTCAATGCAAGAACAATTTGTTCTATGAATCTGGTATTCCATGATGCTCACTGGCCCAATGCAATCACTGAAGTCAAATGGATGCATAGGCAAATGTGCTGAAAAAGCTAATGGCAGTCAACTAGCAAAGGATATAGCATCTGGGGTCTTAAAAGTCTGAAGATAAACAAAAGGACATATAGCTGAGAAGTGGCCCTGCTGACACGGAAGAAGCACAACAGCCAGTGTGGCCTCAAGGTGTTAAAAGGATCAGGTCTCAGGCATCAAACAGGAAAAAAAACATATCACTGTGTTCTCACCTTCCTGAGGCGTCCACTGAAGACATGAGGGGACATGAGCAAGAGTGGTGAAGAAGCTAATGATGCCCAGTTATTAAATGACATAGTGTCTGGGATCTTAAAGACTTGAGAGTAAACAAGCAGTAATCTTTCTAAGGAGCAAAAAAGCCCACCATAAAAGAAGTACACCAGCCTGTGCTACCAGGAGGTGTTCAAAGAATCAGATATCAAAGAACAAAAATCATATCATTATGTGCCCACCCTCCCAGTATGATCGCTGAAGACAAATGGGTACAGAAGTAGAGTGGAGGAAGCAGATGGTGCATAGGTACCAAATGATAAAATGTCTGGGGTCTTAAAAGACTTGAAGATAAGCAGGCGGCCATCTAACACAGAAGCAGCAAAGCCCACATGGAGGAAGCACAGCAGCCTGTGTGATCACGAGGCATCAAAGGGAGCAGGTATCAAGCATCAAAGAACAAGAATCACATCACTATCAGTGAGGGGGAGTGCAGGGTGGGGACCCCAGGCACATTTGTCGGCAATTGGACACCCCCTTACAGAAGAGTCGTGGGGAGAAGACAGGCCAGTCAGGGTGCAGTGAAGTAGCAATGAAACATCCAACTTTCCTCTAGTTCTTGAAGGCTTCCTCCCCCCAACTATCACGATCCCAATTCTACCTTATGAGTCCGGCTGGACTAAATGTGGTACACTGGTACATATGGGAACTGGAAATACAGGGAACCCAGGATAGGTGAACCCCTTGGGACCAGTAGTGAGGGTGGAGGTACTGGATGGGTGAAGGGAAGGTAGGGTAGAGAGGGGGAGCCAATTACAAGGATCTACACATAGCCTCCTATCTGGAGGACGAACATCAGAGAAGTGGGTGAGGGGAGATGTCAGGCAGTGTTTGATATGACAAAATAATAATACTTTATAAAGTATTGAGCGTTAGTGGGGGAGGGGGGATCGGAGATGGAGGGGAAAACATGAAAAGCTGAGATCAAGAGCTCAAGTGGAAAAGCAGATGTTTGGAGAATGATGACAGCAGTAGGCATGCGAAGGTGCTTGGCACGGTATATATATGTACGGATTGTGATAAACGATGTGTAAGTCCCCAATAAAATGATTTTAAAAACCCTCAAAACCTTACATTGCCAAATCCCTACCAACAATTTCCTCTCAGTGTTATTTTAGGTTATAATCCCCAGTCTACACAAATTATATAAGTCACTGTCAATGACCCCTCACATTTAACATCATTCATTCACAGCTCCCTATCAAACAAATCCCTATTAGCAACCTTTTTAGCTTATATTAAAACCTACTGACCTATACTACAGAGGCCCTATCAACAACTTCCTCCAAGTTTTAACTTAAGGTACAATCCCAGGTCTAACCCACTAAGACCCTATCAATAACCTCATCTGGTTTTAAGTCAGGCTACAACCCCTAAATTGGCTCACAACTCCCAGGAGCAGACCACCAGGACCTTATCAATAATCCCCTCCCAGTCTTATATCAGAGTACAAACCCCAGGTCTATACCACCAAGTTCCTATTAAACTCCCTACCAGTTTTAACTTTGTTTATAGCCCCTAGTCCTACACCAGCACCATGACACTAATAACAATCTGTGCCAGAGTCTTAATTAGGTTATAACCTACTGTCCTATACAACCAAGTAGTTGTTAACAATCTCTCCTAGTCTTCATTTAAGTTACAATTCTCAGGCCTTCGCCAGCAAGTCCCGACCAACAACCCTCTCACTAAGTCCAACATAGGTTTAAGAAGAAATTGAATTATACCAATAGCTTCAGTCAGAAATTGATCTTTCATGCAATCAAGATGCATTGATTTAATAAAAAAAAGATGCATTGATAGTTATTGGTGATTGGGATGCAAATGTTTCAAACAAAGAAGAAGGAACAGTAGTTGGAAATATGGATTTGGTGATAGAAAAGAATCTGGAGATCTCATAATAGAATTTCATAAAACCAACGATTTGTTCATAGCAAATGCCTTCTTCTAACAATACAAGGGGTACCTTCTCCAGATGGAATACACAGAAATCAAATTGACCACATCTGTGGGAAGAAATGATGGAGAACATCAACATCAGCAGGTAAAACCAGATGAGTGGTCGACTATGGAACAATTACGCATACATAAATCTAGAATAAAGCTGAAGAAAATTAAAACAAATCCACCAGACCTTGAGTCTATTCTACCAAATTTTGAGAACACCTCAAGAACAGATTTGATGCATTGAAAACGTGTGACAGAAGACCTGATGAGCTGTGGGAGGACACCAAGACTATCGTTTATGAAGAATGGAAAAGGTCATTAAAAAGACAAGAAAGAAAGAAAAGATCAAAGTGAATATCAGACGAGACTTGGAAACTTGCTCTTAATTGTAGAGTAGCTAAAGTAAATGGAAGAAAAGGAGAAGTCAAGTTGCTGAATATAAAATTTCAAAGGGCAGCTTGAGAAGACAAAACCAAATACTATAAAGAAATGTACAAGGACGAAAATTAGAAACACATTCAGCATATCTGAAAATGAAAGATCTCGAGAAAATCTTCAAGCCTCAAATTATAATTTTATAAGATGCTATAGGCAAAATATTGAATGATGCAGGAAGTATCAAGAGAAAACAGAAATGGTAGAGTAACTGTATCAAAAAGAAATAGTCAACAGTCTATGAGCTACTAGTGGTACTGAAGGAAGAAGTTGAAACTGCACTGAATCCATCAGCCAAAAAAGCAAGGCTCTGTGAATTGACAAATACCCAGTGAAATGTTCTAGAAAGCTTAAGGAGCACTGGAAGCATCCACTTGTCTGTGTTGGAAATTTGGAAGACAGCTATGTTAGAATATTGAAGAGCCAGGATGTTACTTTGCAGAATAAGATGTGCCTAACCCAAGCCATGGTAGTCTCCATTGCATCATATGCATGTGAACATGATGCAATGGACAATGAATAAGGAAGACCACAGAAAAAGCAATGAATTTAAATGGTGGTGCTTGATAAGAATATTGAAAGTATCATAGGCAATAAAAATGGCAAACCAATCTACTGGAAGAAGTAAGGCCAGAGTGTTCCAAAGAGTTAAGGCCAGAGTGGTCCTTAGCAGAAAGAATGGCAAGACTTCATCTTACATACTTTAAACATATTGTCAGGAAAGACCAGTTCCTGGAGAAAGGCATAATATTTGATAAAGTGGAGAGGAGGCAAAAAGGAGAAGACCCTCAACAAGATGGAATGACACAGTGGCTACATCGATGGTCTCAGGCCTAGCAGCAATAGTGAGCATGATACAGAACTGTGCAGTGTTTCGTTCTGTTATGCATAGGGTCACCTATAGGTTGGCGCTGACTTGATGGAACCTTACAACAACAGGTTTGACTTACGTTACTATACCACCAACTTTCTATTAATCCCTTTCAGTCTTAGTTTACAACCCCCTGGTCTATACCACCAAGTTCCTATCAACCACCCCTCTTGGACTTAATCTAGATTACAACCCCCAATTCCAGCACCAAATTCTTATCAATAACCTCTTTATTCTTAATTTAGGTTATAACACCTACTCCTACTCCACATAACTGTATCAACAACTCCCCCAGTCATAATTTAGGTTAATCTCCCAACCTATACAACAAAGTCCCTATTAACAAACCACTGTAAGATTTACCATATATATTTGTATGTAAGCCGAGTTTTTCAGCACATTTTTAACACAGGTTTTGTGGTAAAATTAGGTACTTCAGCTAATATTTGGGTTGGCTTATATTTGAGTATTTACAGTAAGTTATAATATCTAGGCCTATACAATCAACTCTCTATCAACAACTTCTTCCCATTCTTAATTTTAGAATGTAACCCACAGGCTACAGCACCAAGTTCCTTTCAACAACACTCTCCAGTCTTACCTCAGATTATAATCATTAATTTAGGCTGAAACTCCCAGACCTATCTCACCAAATTCCTATCAACAACCCTTCCTGGTGTTAACTTAAAGTGTAACCCAACGTCTTTAGTACCAAGTCTTCATCAATAACTACCTTCAAATCTTTACTTAGGACCAGAGAAGCTTAGACCTGGAAGAAGCCTCGGACACCACCCAATCTGACCTGCTTACTTCAGAGGCAAGCGAACAAGAAACTTGTCCAAGGTCACACAACAAATATACACCAGAATTTATAAACCAGAGTTTATAAATAAACATCATTGTTCCTGTTCCAGAGCTTCTGACTGCCTGGCACCACGCTGGTGGAGGCAGGCATACTAAGCCACCAGGGAGAAGAAGGCTTGGGAGTGGTTATCACATTCTAGAGCGGGGCATATCTCCGATTGTCCCGAGCACAAAGCCTTGCAGGCGGCAAGGCGATGACTGGAAGGCTGGGGTAGGTTTTAGGGGCTCACTTCCTCCTCTCGGAGCTTCTGTTTCCTCTTCTCTTCCACAGCAGCTCTCTTCTGGTCCTCCCTCAGGCGCTGCTCCTCCAGTTTGCGCCAGCGCTCCTCAATCTGCTTTTCATACTGGAGCTTGGCTCTTTTCTGTTTCTCCAGGATCTGCTGCTCTCGGGCAGCTAGGGAAAGCAAACCAAAATGTATGTGTCACAACCAGAGCACTCACACTCGTTGGAATACCACCTAAACTGTAGACATAAGAATCACTATCAACAAGTTGATACTGACTCATAGCAAGTCTACAGGACAGGGTAGGAACTGCCCCCTGTGAGCTTCCAAGACAGTCATTGTTTATGGGTCTAGAAAGCCCCGTTTTCCTCCTGAGGCGCAGCTGGCAGTTTCCAACTGCAGGCAGTGTGGATTAAAGTCCAATGTGTAACTAACTACTGCACCACCAGAGCTCCAGTTACAAGATGAGCCTGGTGGGAGTCTAGGAGGCCGTGATAAAGAGGACGAGCTTTGGAAAACAGGCATGCTGTCTCTGGGTGACCCTGGGAACATCGATTATGTCATCTCTGTGCCTCACTTTCCTCTTCTCAAAGGGAAGGCAGTAGTGCTTATTATATTTATTTTGAACCGCTCAGTTTCTTTGGATCCAACTGTGACTCCTCTCAGTCCCAGAAGTGTCAGAGTAGAACTGTGCTCCAGAAAATGTTGAGTGACTAATTTTTCACAAGTTGATTTCCATGTCTTTTTTCTGCATAGAATCAAACTATTAACCTTTCAGTTAACAGAAAACACCTTAGCTGTTTACTCCCACCCAAAACAAAACAAGTCCAAACCAAACTCTCTGCCCTCAAGTCAATTCTTAACTGCCACACAGTGTTCCCAGTGCTGCAATCTTTGTGGGAGCAGACTGCCACTTCCTTCTCCCATGAAGCAGCTGCTGGGTTTGAACCACCAACTTCTGGTCGGCAGCTGAGCACTTAACCATTATGACACCAAAGTTCATTCTTTTTATTATAAACATCAGCAAAAGGTATAAATAAGAGTGTCCCTTCTGGAGAGCTAGTTGCTTACCACTAATCAGCAGCCATATTAGAGCTTGAATTCTATCCTCTGGTCAATAGGGTGTCACTAAAAAAAATGAAGCAGGGGGTAAAGCTACTGCTATTATGAACTGGAACAACCTTTCTGAAAAATAACTTGGAAATGTGAGAGGGTGCCTCAAAAAGACAGTTGAAGATAGTGGAGTTTTACCATGAACTTTTTGAAGTCTGGTGGCATGGTGGTTACATGTTCAACTACTAATCACAAGCTCGCCAGTTCAAAACCATCTTTCAACTCTTGAAAAGCATTACAGTCTTGAAAATCCACAGGGACATTTCTATTCTGAGTCTATTTCTATTCTATTTCTATTCTGGGTCTCTCTGAGTTGAAATCGATTTGATGGCATGCATGTTTTTTTTTAAAGTATGTCTATCAAAGGCCCTAGAAATGTTCATACTAACTTATTTCCATTTTAGAAGTTTGTCTAAGAAAAATTATGTAGGGGGAGGGAGATGGCTGAATGTGTGTGTAACGGATGAGTAAGAAAGGGGAGAGGGAGGAGAGTGATACCCAAGGGTGCTCATCCAACTAGACATTGAGAGTGCACAGAGCACAGAAAGAATTCAAGATAGAGCTGTAAGAAGTGCTTAAAGTTTAAAAGGTTACCAGAGATATTTGAAAATGCCTTAGTTCATCTAATTTGTCTCAATCCAATAGAGGAAGCAACTGTGTACCTCAGAGCAGCTTGTGGAAAACACAATGGACTTACTTGTCTGCCTAGGAGATGTATGGAGGCCTTTCTTAACAGGGATTCCCCATTCTAACACAGAAAATTACTTATGTGCCATTTCCTAAATTCTCCTAAGGGCAGCCCACTTAGACACCCTGGACACTTCAGTGAGGGCCCTGGGGATTTTCTAGGCAGGGACTATTTCTATTTGTTCCCCAATCCAGAGCTTAGAACACTGCAAAGATTCAATATTTCTTAACTGTTTTTGAGAATCGTATAGGGTAATATTTAAGAACATGTCAGTTATTGAGTTTCCTCCCCAATTCTTTAGGTTTATCTGTGATCATCCCAGTTCTCTTCCTAAACATTCACAAGTTAGTTCCTGCTGGAGGATCTTTAGACAAGACACCAACATATCTCTACTCCCTTAGACCCAAACATCCAAAATGCGCAGCTTACCAAGACATTTCTCTCTTTCTTCTCGTCTTTCTTTGGCTAGTCTTTGTCTCTCATCAGATTTTAAAAATCCTTCCATGCCTGTAAGAGAGAAAACACAATGCAACAGTGCTTCAGAGATGTGGCGGTCATTTGCTTATGTTAATTTCATGATAGAGATGTAGGGGTAGAGTCTAGCCTGTTAATCTGGAGATAGCCATTGAGTAGCCAAGGAGGCCTCCGTGTGAGCATGGCTTTCTCCTGAGACTTCTGGGAAATCTCGCGATATTTCCCTCATGGAGATGAGAAGCTATCTCCTCAGTTGTTGGGAGTTTGTCTCAGAGACAATGAACTACAGACAAGATGGCAGCATCTGAGGAGCTGAAGCAGCTGGAGGAGAAGTCACACGGCCTTACCCTGATGGAACCAGACCTGTGAAGTTGGAGAAGCCACGTGGAGACCCCTGCCAGCGCTGAGTTGCTTCTACCACTACTAGATGCTGTTGATGGCCCCTGAGCCCTGGAAGCGCGGAGCCATGAGGAGACTCCTGCCGGCACTGGGACTCTGCACCCACTGGCCTGTGACTTTGTGAGTCAGAAGGAGACTTTATAGACTGATATCAGGCATATGGGCTAATATCAGACTTATGACTTTGAACTGGACTGGGCTGGGATGCTTTCTCAATGTCCTATTCCTCTTGTATATAAATATTTTCTTTATATTCATACGCATATCTATGAATTTTGTTTCTCTAGTCTACCCAGACTAACACAAGAGAGAAGTCATTTCTGACCACACCCTTCCCATATCTGCTGAGTGGTACTGTTTATGATATATATATATATATATATATATATATATATATATATCATCCATCACCACCATCGCATCCACAGGAGGCTTTATTCATCTTTCTCTACCAACACAGCCAAGTCCCAAGAGTTGAGCCATGTAGCCATGGTTTCAACACTCACCCACCAGACTGTGCTGCAGTAGCCACAATGTCAGTCACAGATGCTCAAGTCCTTTGCCTAATCCCCTGTTCCCAAATCTTCCTAATACTGTGACCCTTTAATACAGTTCCTCATGTTGTGGTGACCCCCAACCATAATATTATTTTCATTGCTACTTCACAACTGTAATTTTGCTTCTGTTATGAATTTTCATGTAAATATCTGATATGCAGGATGCATTTTCTTTGTTATAAATGGAACATAACTAAAGCATCGTGATTAATCACGAGACAATATGTAATTACATATTGTGAAATATTTATGTGTTTTCCAATGGTTCAACCACCAAAGGGGTCGTGATTCCAGGTTGAGAACTGCTGCTCTAAACGCCCTCAGGTTCTACTCTCCACACCAATATTTTGATTAATAAAAAGGAGTTCTGTGTGAAAAGTTACAAAGGAAAGTCTCCAAATAACAAGGCAGTTCCAACACCATTTTGTTGGCCAGGCAGGTCTAAAGTAAAGTTTTGTCTTGTCCACATCACGCATTACTGGCTAACAGGTCTGCTCTCTAAGCTGCAGTGTGAGAATAGCTCGAATTGTCTTTAAACAGAGGAAAGAACGCAGAGTCAATTACATGGTAAACTAGGCTTTGCATAGCAAAGGCTTTTTGTTTAGTGTACATGCACGTCTTGCAGCTGCCCCCTTGTGGAAACAGTTAAGAGTCACACCTTCAACTGGTCTTTCCTGAAATTTATGCTATCATCATGATCATAGTCCTTCACCAGTACCATATAGTAAATCAAAACAAAACAATAAGCATCCAAACCCACTGCCACTTAGTTAAAGTCAATACATAGCAACCACTCAAGACAGAGTAGAACCGTCCCATAGGGTTTCCAAGATGGCAGTCTTCACAGAAATCAGGAAAAATATGTGTCAGGGATGTATCCTTCCACTTTACTTATTCAAATGCTATCCAGAGGAAATAACTCAGTAAATTGGAATAAAGAGAGATGTCCTTTCTTGATGTTAAGAATGGAGGAGGGCACATTAACAATCTGTGATACACAAATACAACCTTGCTTGCTGAAAGTAAAGAGGATTTAAAGCAACTACTAATGAAGATCAAACACGATATTCTTCAATAAAGATTACGTCTAAGCATTAAAACAAAAACATCTTTACAATTAATAAAGCAAAATCATGGGAATGGGTAAACATTTGAAATTATCAAGGATTTCATTTTACGGAGATCAACAAGAAATATCCACAGAAGCAGCCCTCAAGAAATCAAAAGACATACTGCACTAGGAAATGAACTACAAGACTTCTTTAAAAGTGTTAAAAGGTAACTTTGAAAACTAAGGGGCGCCTGGTATCTTCATTCTCAGAAAAGGAACCAGGAATGAAGAATTCATGAACTGTGGAATCCCTCACCTCCTCTAGGAAGCCCTTGCTGATTTTTTCATAGAAAAGCAGCCACTTGGCCCTCTGGTCTCAGTCACAGGAAAGCATGCACACACACCTCCAGGGCAATTGTTAACACTGGTACCTAAACACTGGTTTCAACGCAAATTTCTCCAGCTCTACTTGCTTTCTACTTTGGCTACAGAATGGAATAAGCTGGAGGGTCTAATAAAAATATGCCTGTGCTCCTCTCCAAGACTGACTGAGCTGCTGTATGGGTGGCCTGGGCATGGGTGTTTTAGTAAATCCCATGTGACTGGATTTGCAGCAAGGATTCACAATTGGCCTACAAAAGTGCTTCTTTCACTACAGGAAAGCAGATACCTAAACAGACAGTGAAAACAGATAACTGGGACTCACTTTCTGACACAGTGACCCTGGATGGGTCAGAGACCGTGAGTGTCTAATAAGCTCCCCGAGGCAGTTGCTAGCCAGGGTTCATTCTTGGAGAAAATTGCCAGGGCAAAGGCCTCCCTGTGGCTGCTCTTTGGATTACAAGAACCTAGCATGGGATGGGCATGCAGAATAAGTGAAAAAGCATACATATTGCCCCGTAATCCTCTGCTCATATCCTAGTGCCCCACTGTCTCACTGCACCACTGAACCTGTCCATTTGAGCCTTCCCCCTCTAAGGCACTGGTTCTCAACCTTCCTAATGTCATGACCCTTTAATACAGTTCCTCATGTTGTGATAACCCCCCCAACCATACAATTATTTTCATTTCTACTTCATAACTATAATTTTGCTACGAATCGGGCGACCCCTGTAAAAGGGTTGTTCGTCCCCAAAGGGATCATGACCCACAGGTTGAGAGCCGCTGCTCTAAGCTCTCATGAATGAATCTCAAGCACCCCATTCAGGAAAGCAACTCAACCGTTTACTTAATTAATAGCTGGGAATATGTTCCGTTGATGGAGATGTACTCAGTTGTAGGGCACTTTAACGTCATATCAGAAATGTCTATAGCTTATCAAGGGTTTGTGAGGCAGGAAGGGCGGTGGAGGGAGGGGAAGAAATGGAGAGCTGATATCAGGGGCTCACGTGGGAAGAGAATGTTTTTGAAAATGACATGGCAGCATGTTTGCAAACATGATTGACACATTGGAGAAATGTATGGATTGTGATTAGAGATGTAAGTACCCCCAATAAAAGTATTTTTAAAAAAGAAATGTCTATAAAACAACTAGCATTTTTAAGTATCTCCATACCCATTAATCTTCTAAAGCTGTGGGGTGGATACAAGGATTCAGTAAGCACAGTAGTATCATCCACTGTCCCATACACCACACAACAAGTACCACATGTAGTATAAGCCGACCTGACTACCAGCCGAGACACCCAATTTTACCACAAAAGCTGCATTAAAAAATATGCTGAAAAAAAACTTGGTTTACACACAAGTATATGTGGTACATATGTACAAGAACACATGTTGAAGATGAAGTGGATCTTTCACTAGGTCCCATCAGTGCCCCACTGCTTCCCGCCCTTTCACTCTTTTAAGTACCAGTGGGCCCCATCCAACACTGGTTCAAATTCTGAAGTGTATGCTGAAGCACAGGTAGCTCCACCCCTACTTGGCCCTTCCCCACAGCTCCCTTGGCAAATTATCCTTCAGGAGATTACGTTCTAAAGAGCAGGACCTATTTTAATTCATTCTTAAAGTCCCAAAAGGCCTAGCAGAAGGACTGTACACCAGAAGGACTCAATAAATGCTGAGTTTATAAAGGGACACATTACAATATGCCGAGTACCTACTACACTCAAGGTCCACACAGGGTATCGATATTCACCTCCCATATTGCTGGGATAGTATCAGAACAAGAATACTCATACAATTCTGCTATGTGTAAGAAGTGATTTTACAGCACCTGAAAAACACAGGCATTCATTTGTCTTTTGCTCTTGGAGGAACGTTTTTAGTGGGGGTAGGTTATGGGCTTAAATTTAATGAAGAAGCTAGAGGTCTCTGAAAGTTGTTGGACAAACTAGACGAATCATTACTGAGTGAAGACACATGTTTTGCTCTGTTCCTGCAGTGTAAAGAGAATTTTTTTAGTATGAGCTGGGCAAGTGCATGTGGATTTTAGTCATCCTTACTTTCATGCAAGAAGGAGCCTTGATGGCTCAATGGCTACAGCACTTGGTTAAGAACCAAAAGGTTTGAGGTTTGGAAGATGTGATGTTTGCCTCACTCAGGATTTACACAGCCTGGGAACCTGTGTGGGGCCGCTCCACTGGGTCCTGTAGGGTCACTGTGAGTCAGCACTAAATGGAGGACATGAGGAAAGTGGCCTCTTCTTGTGTTGTTCTTTTTTTAAAAAATCATTTTAAGGGCTGAGCCCCAATGGCGTAGTGTTTGAGTGCGAGACTGCGGCCCACTGGCTTGGTGGTTCAAATCCAGCTCCAGGAGCAAGACTGGGTCTCCCACTCCCACCAGAGGGCAGTGATGCCTCCCCCACAAAAAAAGAAAGTAAAAAAAGTCATTTTATTGGGGGCTCATATATTGCTTTTCACAATACATAAATACATATACTGTGCCAAGCACCTTCACATGCCCGCTGATGTGAACATTCTCCAAATAGCCGCTTTTCCACTTGAGCCCTTGATATCAGCTTCTCATCCTTTCTCCTCGGTCCTTGCTCCCCCCTCCCCCACCAACCCTCAATACTTTATAAATAAATGATTGAGATGTCAGGCAGTGTAAGATAAAGAGAGTTTTTTTGTGTGCCAAGAAATCATTTCTGTCTCTGGGCTTCAAGATGCTCTTGATGGTCTACAGCTGGAAGAGCTGCTGAGGATGAAGGCATATATATGCTATAGGTGTGGGAGGTAAGGGATGCTGCTGCATGTGCCTTCTATGGTGACAAGGACTTATATTTCTGGTTTTGACAAAATTGCAGAAAAATTAAAACATGATCACCCAGAACCTCAATTCTCACTAGTACTTCATCTATTGGTGGTGATATTTTGCTACCTCATGGCCATAGATTAAAAGTGCCCTCTCTGCCGTCAGGGTTCCTTTTCTCCTTGGGACATATGTAATGCCATGCTATTATCACAAGTGCTTGATGGATACAATTGTGCAATATAACATATAATCTTGCAAGGTGATATGTTCTGTCCATGAATATTGTTTCCCTAAGGCCAAAGTATGAAATTACCATATGCTGTAATATTGTAGTATTCGTGGCAAAAAAGTGCCCTCCATTAGACCTTCACTCAAGTATTTCCTCAAAGCAAGGAAACTTTGCTCTATTAAATTGGCATTCCATGATGTTCACCTTCCCAACATGATTACTGAAGACAAATGTGTACTTAAGCAAAAGTGATGAAGAAAGATGATGGTGCCCAGATATCGAAAGATATAGTGTCTGGGGTCTTAAAGGCTTGAAGATAAACAAGTGGCCATCTAGTTCAGAAGCAACAAAGCCCGTAGGGAAGAAGCACACCAGCCTGTGTAACCACGAGGTGTCAAAGGGATCAGGAATCAGCCATCAAAGAACTAAAAATTATATCATTTTAAATGACGGGGAGTGCAGATTGGGGGACCCAAAGTCCATCTGTCGGTAACACAACATCCCCTTACAGAGCGCTCACAGGGAGGAAACGAGCCAGTCAAGGTACAGTGTAGCAATGATGAAATATGTAAATCTCCTCTAGTTCTTACATGCTTCCTCCCACCCACTATCTTGATTCCAATTCTACCTTACAAATCCAGCTAGACCAGGGGATGTACACTGATATGGATAGGAGCTGGGAACAAGGGGAATTTAGGGCAGATGATCTCCTCAGGACCAGTGGTGAGAGTGGTGATACCAGGAGGGTGGAGGGAAAGTAGAGTAGAAAGGGGGAACCAATTGTAGGGATCTACATATAACCTCCTATCTCGAGTATGAACAACAGGGAAGTGGGTGAGGTGACACATTGGACAGTGTATGAGATGACAAAGTAACGATAATTTGTAAATTATTAAGGGTTCATGGGGGAGTGGGGAGGGAGGGGAAATATGGGTAACTGATACTGGGGGTCTAAGTGGAAAGAGGGTGTTTTAAGAATGATAATGGCAACAAATGTGCAAATTTGGACTGCAAACAATTGATGTATATATTAATCATGATAAGAGTTGTGTGAGCCCCCAAAAATGATTTTTAAAAAGTGCCCTCTTACTAATAGAAATATAGTTGTCAGTACTAATGTAAACAGTTATCAATGCCTTGAAAAAATAATCATACTTGAGAACTAAGTTTTAAAACGCATTCTGTGATCTGACTTCGCTAGTGTTTCTCCAGAAGCCCTGGTGGTACAGTGGTTATGAGATAGCTGCAAGCTCAGCAATTCCAAATCACCAGCCACTCCGAAGGAGAAAGATGGGGCTTTGTACTTCTGTAAAGAATCACAGTCTCGGGCTGAGCCCCGGTGGCGTTAAGTGGATGAGTGCGGAACTGCAGCCCGCGGGTTTGGTGGTTCAAATCCAGCGGCAACTCTCAGGGGCGGCACTGAGTAGCGCCCATGACCACCAGAGGCAGTGATGTCTCCCCCCTCCAAAAAAAAAAAAAAGAATCACAGTCTCAGAAACTCATAGGAACAGTTCTACTTTGCCCAACAAAGTCCCTATGAGCTGGAATCAACTCTGGCTCCCTCTCCCTTGAAGATATCACAGAATTTAGACAAAAGCAGTTATAGCAGACTCTTCATAGGCATAAGTGATGGAATCAGAAATTCCATACTTCAGCCATCCCAAGAATCCCCACAAAATTTCCCTAGGAACCCAACTGTAGCCACAAGCCTGACCTGACAACACTGCCAATCTTAGGTTCATCAGCCCCCACCGCTATGCAAGCCAGGAGAAACCTTCAGTGTCATATCTGACTCATAGACTTGGCACTTGCCCATGCTTGGACTTACCTGCTTTTACAACTATGTGAACCATTCTCATAATATACATTCTCTATATATACAAATATAAACTTCACTGGTTTTGCTTTTCTCAAGAACCCAACCTAACATGGTACTGTGACACGCTCTCAATGCAAGTTTTTATTTATATAGGCTCTGCTCTCTAATGATACAAAATCACTGAAGCTTACCATATATAAATAAAAGCTTTATTCTCTCTCCCCACCTTTATATACATAGTATCATCCTCATCATCACCTTCATTATGGCTTAGATATGTCCCTTATATTTACACAGCAATGGAAATATATATAGATATGTATATATATAAAAAGAATGTGTATTTGCACAATTATATATATTTTTGTTTTGGGGTTTTTTTTGGGGGGGGACATCACTGCCTCTGGTGGTCGTGGGTGCAACCCAGTGCTGCTCCTGAAAGCTGCCGCTGGATTTGAACCGCCAAGCCCGCGGGCCGCAGTCCCGCACTCAACCACTTAAGCCACCAGGGCTCAGCTGCACAATTATATTTATGCTGTCTTTCCTGGTGAACACATCCTCCTCTCTCCCACATTGCTACTTCTTCACAGGGCCACAGTGAGGATGTGGCTACCTGGGAGAGCTAGGGTTGATCTTTGTATCCTTGGGTACTAATGACATATGGCAGGTTGGCCAATACTGGGTCTTGCCTTTTCTATTTGTTGTTGCTTTAAAAATAGCTATAATTTACACATACTAAAATATACATATTGAAAGCACACAATTTATGAGTTTTGACAAATACATACACTGCATTGACCCATCATTAGTACAAGCCTCCATAACAACCAATGCCTATCAGGGATCCAATCTGGGAGGCTGGAGTTCCTGAGATACCAGGAAGAATGGACTGCCCACTGAGACCTGAATCAATTTGAAGGCATTGAGTCTAGAGAACAAATGGGGGTGGAGGGAGTTCTAGAATATAGCAGCAGCAGTGATGATGGAGGTGGTGGCAATACTGATGTTCAAGACTATTCATACTTTCTGCCTGCGTAACACTCACTGCCATTGAGTCAATTCTACAGGACATGATAGAACTGCCCCATGTGTTTCTGAGACTGTAACTATGGTGGTAGAAAGCTTTGTCTTTCTCCAACAGAGCAGCTGTTGATTTAAACTGTTGACCTCGCAGTTCGCAGCCCAACATGTAACTTTTATACTACCAGGGCTCGTTAATTGCTTAAATATGTACTGTGTATTTATATTTTTATTGCTGTGTAAATATAAGGGGCATATATATCTAAGTCCTAACGATGATGATAACAATTTAACTATACTCATCAGATGTTTAATACATACTCAGTTTTATCCCTATATTCTCCTTTTCAGCTTTACCTAATGATACACTAAAATCAAAGCAATAGCTTTCAATTAATTCCTGCCCAAATCAATCTTGTGGGACAGAGTAGTATTTTTCCCATATGGTTTCTGTAACTAATTTTGTTTTCCTTGTGGGTGAAGGGAGACATCGGTCTGTTTAAGACATGAAAAAAATTATAAATTATCAAGGGTTCTTGAGGAGGGGTGGGAGAAGAGGAGAGGGAGGGGGGAGGAACGAGAAGCTGATACCAAGGGCTCAAGTGGAAAGAAAATGTTTTGAAAACAATGATGGCAGCAAATGTACAAATATACTTGACACAATGGATAGATTGTGTGAAGAGTTGTACAAGCCCCCAATAAAATGAGCAAAACAAACAAATAAATAAAGAAAAACTGTGACTAAATTTTTACAAGGCCAAACAGCCTTGTTTTCTCTCCTTGGAGCAGCTGGTTAATTTGAACAACTCTCTTTGCAGATAGTGGCCCAATGCTACCCCACAGTACAAAAAGCCTTTTTTCCTTATAACACAAATATCATTCACAATTACTATTTATATAATCAAATAAAAAACTCCCTATAAAATGTTTTAAATAAATAAATAAATAATCAAATTGAGGCTTAGAGAAGTTAAGTCTCTTCAAAATCAGTTAGTAAATGCTGGAGCAAAGATTTGATTGAACTCATGCAAAGCACATTTTTTACCACCCTGCCTCCCAGTAAAACCAGCAGCCAGCTTGTGGAGACTTAGTTCCTTCCTAGGAACCTTTTCTCTCAGGATTATGTTGATAGCAGTTAGCGTGGAAGTCAGTCAGGCTGGGCTCAAATCCAAACTGTTTTAAGACTTTGGACAGAGTTTTCTCTATGTGCCTCCATTTCCCCATCTATAAGATGGGGTATATTCACTTACTTGAGTATTGTGAAAACGAGCACTTGTGGAGTGAAATGCACAGCATGAAGTAGGGTCTCAATAAATGGTGACGTTAGGAAAAGGCAGCCCAGGAAAGTACACAAACTCGTCACAGTTGAGTCTGATTACTAGGCACCTTTTCTTGGGAGTTTATTTGCCAGATTTGTTGCTGGTCCCGGCAGTCCTGAGACTACAGATTACATGTATAAATATAACTCGACAATTTGCTGTTGAAATTTAAGAACTGTCTCAGCATATATCACTTTCACAATAGTTTTTAGATGCCGTTAAGTTGCTTCCCACTCATAGTAAACCTATGGACTCAAAACCTCACTGCCACCTTTGTATAGCTGGACACCATCCATCTTCTTCACCACATTTGCTTATGCACCTGTTTTGTCTTCAGCAATTATGTCAGGAGGGTGAGCATCTCAAAATGCTGATTTGTTAGAACAAAGTGTTATTCTATTGAGGGGGGTTATGAGCAGAGGCACAAAGTCTACTTCCTCAGTGTATTGGCATATAAATATATGTACATATGTCAATACCTCTATTTTTGTGGATTAATGTACTTGCATCTGTATATACCTATGCGTATTCCTCTATCCATTGCTTTTCTTCCAAGGTCCTTCCTCCTGCCCCACCATCACTATCCCACTATTTCTGCCTCTTAGAACTTCCTCTTTGCTAGTTTGCCGTTGCTTCAACATTCTTAGGATATCTATCTCCCCCTTGTTGACTCTAATTCCCTAGTTGCTCCCTTGTCTATGGCACTGCCTGCTCATCCCACCCTTCCCCCACTGCCCTCACCCCACAGGTCCCCCTAGGACCATTAGTCCTGCTGCTTTCTCCTAGGGCTATTTACATAAGTAAGCAAACCAACTATGACATAGACCAAACAAAGATTGAAAATAAAGGGGGGAGAAAAAATTACAAAAGTCCAGGTCTGTTAGCTGACCTTCACGACTACCTGTCCACTGATTATGGGGGTATCTCTGGAAACCTGAAGTCTATTTTGGGGGCTATTCAGGGGCTTCATAGCTTTGCTTTGCTCCAGTTGCTGGTCCGTTATATACCTTTTTTGGTTCACCCTGTTGTGGGGGGTTCAAACCACACTATCTCTCCACCATGTAACCCAGAATTGTCCTCTGTCACAGTCGGTTCTAGTAAGGGGACATGACACAAGTTGTTGTTGGCCCCACAGTGTCCTGTGTCCCAGCTGCTCCCCACAGGGACATCGTCCTCCAGGCCTGGTGTGCCCACATGAGGTCCAGACTAGCTGACCTTCTTCTTCCTTCCTGATCTGCTTCGGTGTGGACATGGTATGCTGGCCCCTCTCCCCAACCTATAGGTTTAGCGTTGCTTTCTGTCACCTACATTTCTAGGGAGAGGTTCAGATTGACTCTGTTTGGGGCCAGCCCTGTAGCTGACTCCTCTCATGCATTCCTCCATGTGGCCAGGTCGCTCTCATTGTTTGGTGCACTGTGTGTAGGGTCTGCATGCCCAATAATATATTGTGTCTGGGGTCTAAATGTTTTGAAGTTAAACAAACAGACATTCAGCAGTGAAGCAACAAGCACACCACTTGTGTGATCATGAGGAGTTACCAGGATTGGATAATAGGCATCAGAAGACACATAACAAACAAACAAAAACATAATGTTGAGAATGAGAAGGGGTGAAGCAGAGACCCAAAGTCTGTGGACAACGGAACAATCACCCCATAGAGGGGCCATAGGAAAGTTATGAGTCAACCAGATTTCAGTAAAGCACTGTGTTAGTCCAGGTAGACTAGAGAAACAAATTCATAGACATGCCTGTGATATAAAGGAAAGGTTTATATACAAGAGGAATGGAACATTGAGAAAGCATCCCAACCTAGTCCAGTCCAAGATCATAAATGCAACATTAGCCCATATGTTCGATACCAGTCTATAAAGTCTCCTTCTGACTCACGAAGCACGTGCAGTCAAAGCATTCCAACGCTGGCAGGAGTCTCCCCATGGCTCCTCACTTCCAGGGCTCAAGGTCCATCAACAGTATCCAGTGGTGGTAGAAGCAACTCAGCGCTGGCAGGGATCTCCATGTGGCTTCTTCAGCTTCAGATGTCTGCTTCCATCAGGGTAAGGCCATGTGGCTTCTCCTCTGACTCCTCCAGTTCCTCAGACCTTGCCATCTTGTTTTGTCAGTGGTTCACTGTCTTGGAGACTGAGTCCAGTCTTCCTTCTCCAATTTGGAAAAACCACCAGATTTCCCAGAAATCTCAGGAGAAAGTCATGCCCACACAGAGGCCTCATTGGCTACTCATTGGCTATCTCCAGATTGACAAGTTAGTCTCCAACACTAGACTCCCGGTCATAAAATTAACATGAGTACATGACTGCCACAAGCACTGATGAAACACAATATTTCTCTGGTTCCTTGAGGCTTCCTTACCCCCACTCTCATGACCCAAGTACTCCTTCCCAATTCAGACTAGAATGGAGCATGTACACAGGTATAGAAAAGAGATGGGACCTGAGACATAGAATCCAGGAACAAGAGAGGGAATGGCGAGTGATACCAGAAGGGTAGGAATAAGGGGTGGTGGAGAGGAAGGGAGAAAGGGGGAAAGCATCACAATGATTGACACATAACTATACACCCCTCTCCAGGGAGAAGAATAAGAGAAAACATGGCAGATGGGCGACAGTGGTCAGTGTAAGATATGAGCATAATAATTTATAGTCTACCAAGGCGTATGGGGGGAGGGGAAAATGAGGAACTGATATTGATAGTTCAATAGAAAGTGAATGTCTAGAAATGAAGGAAGGCAACATATGTACCAACACGCCTGATGCAATCAATGTATGGACTGTAACAAGAGGTGCAAGGGTCCCCAATAAAACGATCTTTTAATAAAAATTAAAAAAAAGACTCACTACCATCAAGCTGATGACGACTCATATTGACCCTATAGGGCAGGTTGGAACTGCTTATGTGGGTTTCTGACACTGTAACTGATTATGGGAAGGAGAATGCCCTCTCTTCCCTCCAAGGGGCTGGTGGTTTCGAACTGCTGACTTTGCAGATTGCAACCCAATGTGTAACCACTACACCACCACAGAATGAAACACTCCCTGGTCCTGCACTATCCTGAAATTTTTTGTCATGTTTGAGCCCATTGTTGCAGCCACTGGGTCAATGAAACAGTCTTCTACTCTTTTGCTGCCCCATCCACTTTACTTAGAATGATGTCCTTCTCCAGGGACCGGTCTCTCCTGATAACATGTCTAAAGTATACAAGAAGTCTTGCCATACTTGCTTCTAAGGAGCATTCTGGCTCTACCTCTTTCAAGACAGATCTGTTTGTTCCCTTGGCAGTCCATGATAGTTTCAATATTCTCTGCCAGAACCCTATTTCAAATGCATCTCTTCTCAGTTTCCTTATTCAATGTGCAATTTTCAAATGCATATGAGGTAAATGAACACACCATGGCATAGATGAAGTAAACTTTAGTCTTCAAAGTGACATCCTTGTGCTTCAATACTTCAAGGAGGTCTTGTGCAGCAGATTGGGTAACAATGTAATGTGGTCCTTTGATCTCTTGATTTCTGTTTAAAATAAGATGAACTCCTTGACAACTCCGTCTTTTCTCCCTTTATCATGATGTTATCTATGTTGGTCCAGTTGTGAGGAATTTCGCTTGCTTTACAATGAGTTGTAATACATATTGAAGGCTGTAGTCCTTGATCTTCATTAGCAAGTGCTTATAATCCTCCTCATACTGAGCAAACAAGGTTATCATTGATATGCATATCAGAAGTTGTTAGTAAGTCTCCAATCCTGACACTGTGTTCTTCATGTAGTCCAACTTTTATGGTAATTTGCTCAGGATACAGATTGAACAAATAAGGTGTAAGGATACAGCCCTGATGCACTTAAGAAAATGTTTAACCATACAGTGTTCCCTTGTTCCGTTCACTTAACTACATGAATACAATGAAGTATTCTAAGATTTCCATATATGTTAGTTATGGTCCACATGGATGGACACTTTTATAATATCAATAAAGATAAAGCACAAGTAAGCATTTTTTCTGATATTCCTTGCTTTGAGGCAAAATCCATCTGAGGTCAGCAATGATATCCCTTGCTCCAAATCCTCTTCTGAATCTAGCTTCTATTTCTGGAAATTTCCTGTCAATGTACTGCTGCAACTGGTGTTGAATATCTCTAGCAAAAATTTAGTTGCATGTGATATTACTGATACTATTTGATAAGTTCTGCATTCTACGGGGTCACCTTTCTTTGGATCTCTTCCAGCTGGCTGATCAACATCTTTCAAATTTAATGCATAAACTCATTCACAATGAGCGCTTCCAGTGCTTCATCAGCTTGCTGAACTATTTCAACTAGTATTGTGTCCAACCATGGAGCTTTGTTAATGCCTTCAATACAGCTTGGATTTTTTCCCTCAGTACCATTGGTTCTTGATCATATACTGTCTCTTGAAATGACTGAATATCAAGTATTTGGATAAGCAGATTCTAAGCAAGTGCTGTTAGAAGCACACACTAAGCACTGGAGGCCTCCTTCAAAGACACAGTGTACATGGAGTTCAAGCTGAAGTCTGTTCCAAAAGATGTCTTCTTTCTGCATGGCTCAAATCCTACAGTGAGTACTTTTTACTCACTAGTCAATTTTCCTTCAACGCAAACACTTGTTTATATGTATACTTTTAACTTCTCCTTTTTAAAACCAAGGGCACAATTTTCCCTTGGGGATCTCGAAGAACAAATCTGAGGTAGCCAGCGGCAAAGAGAGAGGGAAAGAGGGTGGGGCTGTGAGGTCTTTTTACCTTATCTGCATCAATACCAATACTGGGCTCTGACATTGTACTACTGTGCTCAAAGTTCCCACTAAAAGAATGGGCTATATTGTACACAGGATTTCTCTGTTAATACTTGCAACTATGTATGACTCTACAATCACCTCAAAATAGAAACTTTGGTTGAAAAACATCATCTGGCCCAACTGTGAAGTCCTGAGAAGGTCTCCAAAAAGGAGAAAACACTGTCTTAAGAGAGAGACAAAAGCAAGAGCTGCCCAAGTCAGAGCTGCCCCCACTCTTCCCTTGATTGACTGGTGTTTCCAAGGGCAAAATATTAAAGTAAAGGTGCAACTTGAAACTTATGCCTTTTCCTAGGCAACCAGCCATTATAGGAAATGAGAGAGCAGGGTTATTTAGCAGCCAAACACTATTTTTTGGTCTGTTGCTATTTATTTAAAATATAATTTTATTGGGGGCTCATACATCGCTTTTCACAACACATAAATACATATATTGTGCCAAGCACCTTCACATGCCTGCTGCTGTGAACATTCTCCAAATAGCCGCTTTTCCACTTGAGCCCTCGATATCAGCTTCTCATCCTTTCCCCTCTGTCCTTGCTTCCCCTTTCCCCACCAACCCTTAATACTTTATAAATTATTATTTTTTTGTCATATCTTACATTGCCCAACATCTCCCCTCATCCACTACTCTGATGTCTGTCCTCCGGATAGGAGGTTATGTATAGATTATTGTAGTTGGCTCCGTCTCTCTCCCTCATTTTCTCTCCATCCATCTATCTGGTAACTCCAATCTCACCACTGGCGCCGAGGGGTTCATTTGTCCTGGGTTCCCCGTATTTCCAGTTCCCATCTCTACCAGTGTACCTTCTCCAGGCCAGCTGGATTTGTGAGGTACAGTTGGGACCATGATAGCTGGGAGGAGGAAACTTTCAGGAACTAGAGGAAAGTTGTATGCTTCATCGCTACCTCACTGCACCTTCACTTGTCTGTCTCCTCCCCGCGACTCCCCTGCAAGTAAAGTGACCAGATTTTATGCGAGACACCATTGACCGGGCAGGGGGGTGATCTTGATTAAAAATTTGGTCCATGTGGAGCAAAAAAAAATTTCATAGAACGCAAAAATAGTATTGTAATATATTTCTTTTAATTTTAAAACACCACGGGATGTTGTTAAATTGTTAAAAAAAAAAAAAAGCGGGACGTCTGGTCACCTTACTGTAAGGGGGTGCGCAATTGCCCACAAGTGGGCCTTGGGTCCCCAACCTGCTCTCCCCCTCATTCGTAGTGATGTGATTCTTGTTCTTTGAGGCTAGATACCCGTTCCGTTCGTCCCCTCTTGATCACACAGGCTAGTGTGCTTCTTTCATGTAAGCTTGCTGCTTCTGTGTTAGATGGCCACTTGTTTATCTTCAAACTTTTAAGACCCCAGACACTTTATCATTTGGTAGCGAGGCACCATCAGCTTCCTCCACTCTGTTTGCTTCTGTACCCATTTGTCTTCAGTGATCATTTTGTGTTTGTTCTTTGATGCCTGGTACTTGATTCTTTCCACACCTCATGGCCACACAAACTGGTGTGCTTCTTCTATGGTGGACTTTATTGCTCCTGAGATAGATTGGTGCTTGTTTACCCTCAAGCCTTTAAGACCCCAGACACTATACCTTTTGATAGCCGGACACCATCAGCTTTCTTCAGCACTCTTACTCATGCCCCCACATATCCTCAGTGATCATTTCAGGAAGGTGGGCACACAATGATATGGGTTTTTGTTCCTGTTTGATGCCTGAGATCTGGTCCTTTCAACACCTCGTACCCCCAATGGCTGGTGTGCTTCTTTTGTGTGGCTTGACTACCTCTCAGCTAGATGACCATCTGTTTATCTTTAAGCTTTTAAGATCCCAGACACTATATCTTGCGATAGCTGAGTGCCATCAGCTCTCTTCACCACATTTGAGTATGCATCCATTTGACTTCAGTGATCATGTTGGGCCAGTGAGCATCATGGAATGAACATAAGATTCATAGAACAAATTGTTCTTGCATTGAGGGAGCACCTGGGCGAGGACCCAAAGTGCACTTGCTAGTATAGTACTGAACCTATAAATTTATATTTATTCCCTCTTTGTCACAGACAATTATATCTATGTGTGTACATGCCTGTGTTTAGACCTCTGCAAGTGCCCTTTGGCTTCTAGCTGTTTCCTCTATTTCCTTCTGTCATCCTCCTGTCCGACTACCATGCCCCACCTTTATTGGAGTTTCAGTCTTCCTCTCGGTTACATGACCCTTGCTTAAACCCTACCAGACCTCCCACACCCTCCTTGCCACCAATTCTGGAACCCATACAATATTTTAGGTTAACAGAACAGTACAGAATCTCATACTTCACGGATCTGACTTTTTTGAAAAATTTCCAAAAAGAAAAAAGAAAAACTTCCAGTATCCTTAAGGCTGCAGCAATGAAGCTTTTAAACTAATTATGAAATTGATTTTCTCAATCTGAAGCATTCTCCTACTATAATATTTATGAGTTGATACTAGTCAGTTATTAATCATAGTGCTAATAACCATTATTGAATTGCAAAAGTTTTAAAGGGAAACAAGCTGTCATTTGAATTTTAAAAGTCAATTACATTAAATGATTTTTCAAATTTGTTTCCCTACTCCAACCCAGCAGTTGTAAGGTGCTTATAAAAGAAAGGCAACCAGGAATGAAGAAGGCAAGAAATACGGAGTTCAATGGGTACTTCTCACATCATCTGAGAAGACCTCTCTGCTTCTTCTAAGGGAAAACAATCACAAACCCCATCGTGGACTATGGCACAAAAATTCATTCACGGCTCCTGTACAACCTTTTGTGTGCACGTTTCCACAGAGTACTTGCTCTCCATCTAAACTATACAATGGAATCACATAGGAGGGATTAAAAAACATAC
>PVJH01030070.1:0-25254 GCA_004026705.1 Nesogale talazaci
CAGGTAGTATGTCAGCCGCCAGACCTAATCCAGGGCTACATATGGTAGTCAACCAAAAAGCAGGGGGCAAATAGAAAAAAAGAGAGAGAAATGGATAGTGAGGGAATAGGGCACTAAGTCACCCAAGGGGAGGGTATTGTTTATAGCTCCACAGGGAAAGACGGACCAGACTTCAACTCAATGCTCCAAGATGTAAATGCAACATACCAGCATCAAGCAGGGAACCAGTAGAGAGATCTAAGGGGCCAGCCCCAATCCCAACTATGTGAATAGCTGCTCCCCACCCCACCCCCCACCCTCAAAGAATTTATTTCAGAGGAAAGCACTGAAGCTACAGCTCAGGGAGAGGGGCATGTCTAATCAAAGCACACTGGAGCAAATGAAGGGAGTTAGAGAGAGTACAGCACACCCTGGCCCACCAAGCCTTGAGGACGATATCCCTGCTCAGAGCAGCCAATGCACAGAGAGGACCATAGGGCTGCCCCACTATGAGAAACAACATCCCTCAGACCGATAGCCCTACAGGGGAAAACATTAGAGACATAGTGTGGGAACTGCTCCCAATCTAACCCCACAACAACAAGTCAAAACACTAAGGGTGTGCAACAGAACAGCAAGGGGAGCAGAGTAAGGATGTCCTGTGGACGTACCAAAAATAGACTTTGGGGCCAGGGTGTGACACCCAATCAAACTCGACCAGAAAACCCTCCTAAAGGTCAAAAAACAGACCTCGAACTATTTACAGGCTTTTCTTATTTTTGTCCTTGGTGTTGTTGTTGCTATAGCTTTGTTTCCATTATAAGCTTAGTCTTGCTCTGTGCTGTTCTGTACATATTATTATCTCTGGAGTTCTACCGAGATAATATAGGCTGGAGAAAAAAAATCTGAAGGAGAAAACAATGGGACCAATGGTTCTGGGGGTACATGGGAGAGGAGGAGGTGGGTGAAAAGAAGTGGTATTAACCAACCCAGGGACAAGGGAACAAGGGATCCAAAATCAGTGGCAAGGAACGTGTCAGAGGCTTGGTAGGGACTAATATAACCAAGAGGAATTACTGAAACCTAAAAATGAAGGCTGAGCATGATAGCGGGACACGAAGAAAGTAAAAGGAAATAGAGGAAAGAATTATGAGATAAAGGACATTTGTAGAGGTCTAAATACAGACATGTACTTATGTAAATAAATTTATATATGATGAGGGGAAAGAGATCTACAAGCATATATTTATAGATTTAGCATTAAGGTAGCAGATGGACATTGGGCCTTGAGTCAAGTACTCCCTCAATGTAAAAACACTTTGTGTTAGTCAGGGTAGACTAGAGAAAGAAATTCATAAACACACATATGTATATAAGGGAGAGGTTATATACAAGAGTAAGCGAACATTGACAAAGCATCCCAACCCAGTTCAGTCCAAGTCCACAAGTCTGATATTAGCCCATATGTCCGAGGCCAGTCTATAAAGACATCAAATGCAGGACAATCACAGGTCAGTGGGAAGAAATTCTTTGGATACAGTGGCAGTATTATAAGCATCCCAGCGTTGGCAGGGGTCTCTACGTGGCTTTTCTGGCTTCCGAGGTCTGGTTACATCAGGGTAGGTTCATGTGGCTTCTCCTCTGGATGTCTCACAGGGAGTCAACCATGTGCCTTGCCAGTGGAGCATCTCTAAGAGAGTCATAAGTCTCTCACCTCCAAAGGGGAAATATGGCCAGATTTCCAAGAATTCAGAGGAGAAAGCCATTCCCACACAGAGGTCTCATTGGCTAGCTCCAAGATTGACAGGCTAGACTTCACCCCACACTCTTAATCCTCAAATTGACACCAGGTTAGGTAACTGCCACACACTTTGTTCTATTAACTGACATTCTATGATGCTCACCTTCCCAACACAATTGCCCAAGACAAATATGTGCAGAAGCAATTGTGGTGAAGAAAGCTGATGGTAACTGGCTATCAAAAGAGATAGTGTCTGAGGCCTTAAAGTCTTGAAGATAAACAAGCAGACATCTAGCAGGGAAGCAAGAAAGCCCACATGGAAGAAGCACACCAGCCTGTGTGATCACGAGGTGTCGAAAGGAGAAGGTACCAGACATCAAAGAACAAAAATCTCATATCTTTGTGAATGAGGGAGAATGCAGATTGGGGCCCCAAAGCCCATCTGTGGGCAACTGGACATTCCCTTACAGAATCCATTGTAGCAGCAATGAAACATACAACTTTCCTCTAGTTCTTAAATGCTTCCTCCCACCCCCCACTATCACGATCCCAATTCTACCTTACAAATCCAGCTAGACCAAAGGATGTACAGTGATACACATAGGAACTAGAAACACAGGGAATCCAGAACTGATAAACGCCTTCAGGACCAGTGGTGAAAGAAGTGACAATGGCAGCGTGTGGAGAAGGTGTTGGAGAAAGACGGAACCGATTACAAGGATCTACATATAACTTCCTCCCTGGGGGATGGACAACAAAAAAAGTGGTTGAAGGGAGACATTGGACAGTGTAAGATATGACAAAATAATAGTTTATAAATTATCAAAGGTTCATGAGGGAGGGTGGAGTAGGGTGGGATAAAATGAGGAGCTGATACCCAGGGCTAAAGTGGAAAGCAAATGTATTCAAAAGGATGAAGGCAACAAATGTACAAATGTGCTTGACACAATGGATGGATGGATGGATGGATGGATGGATGGATGGATGGATGGATGGATGGATGGATTGTGATAAGAGTTGTACAAGCCCCCAACAAAATTATTTTTTAATCTAATTTAATAATGAAACCCCTAATTCACTTCTATAGTCAATGTATGAATTATAGCAATGCTTTATATACTGATGGAAAGTATTTGTTGATTGAAAGAAAAAACAAAGGAAGTACTCAGGACAAAGACTACTTTCTCATTTTCTAGGACTCTTTCTGTATTAATGTTTTATTTCATTTTAAAGGAGAAAAATCTTAAATATATCTTTCACTTACATGAGAAATGTAAACTAATACTCATTAATACAAAAAGTCCGCATCATTTATAATCATAGGCGCAAATAAAATTAGAGCCTGCAATCTGAAATCTTCTAAATCAAATAAATTTTACTTAGCAGTACTTCAAAAATTTAGAATTTCATATAGCAAACAGAAATTATCAAGATAAAATAACATGTAAAGCTTCTACTACATTTGTCAAGTCTTTCTAAATTCTAATTGGAATTAACTTCAAGAAATTCTAACAGACTTTTCTAGCAGCAGAAACATACCTTCTTACTGAACTTATCTTTAAAAATATGCAAAGGAAATACATTTAAGGAAAGTAAAATGTGTGGAAAATAAATAGTATAAATTGGAAGATATACTTAGGATTTTTAGATTTTTTTTCCTATATGTGAATAAACGTCTATTTATACTTACCTTTGTAGCATCTAATAACTGTTCAGAATTGTCTTTTTCCAATCTATGCCATGTACTGTAGCTTAATGACTCTTGGATCTGTTGAAAACAATAAAAGACAAGGGGTTCAGATCAGATGGAACAGTTAATATTTAAAGATCATGTCCATTACTGTCTATAAAAACATATAAAATCAAAGCCACAGCCATTGTTAGATCTTTAAGAGCATTAGGCATACTCAGAACACAAATGCATCAAATACCTAATTTCATCTGACGACTGCCTCACTCAAGTTGCAAATAGTGGAAGAGGCATGCTTTTGTATTTTTATTTTCCTTTCAAGTAATAGATTAAGAAATCTCGGGCTGAGCCCCGGTGGTGTAAGTGGTTGAGTGCAGAACTGCAGCCCGCAGGCTTGGCAGTTGAAATCCAGTGGCAGCTGGGTAGTGCCCACGACCCCCAGAGGCAGTGACGCCCACAAAACAAACAAACAAAAAAGAAATCTCTATTCAAATACTTGTTAGGCACAGCAGTGAAACAAAGTCATGGCTGTCAATGTAATCCAAGACAGTCATTGAAAAATAGCTAAATGTGGTCATTGAGCATGATAACTACAACCTGTAACAATTAAAAATGTATAAATGTATACTTACAAATAATTGAAACAAAGAAATATCTGAGATTGAGAGGTAACACATGAAAATACAAAAATGCTCAAAACATCTGAAAGCATAGAAAGAATGCAGAAAAGTAGCTAATTAAAATAATAAGAGACAAGTCAGAAATACATCTCTCTATGGCAGTGGTTCTCAAACTTCCTGATGCTGTGACCCTTTAACACACTTCCTAATGTTGTCGTGACCCATAACATTATTTTGTTGCTACTTTATAACCATAAATTTTCTACTATTATGAATCATAAAGTAAATATATGATATGCAGAATTATTGAGCAACCCCTGTCAAAGGGTCGTTCCACCCTCAAAGGAGTCTCGACCCACTGGTTGAAAACCACTATTCTATGGGGAGCTGGTTTTTGACTCGGCCCCTCAATCTAAATTCCTATGGAGAGTCAACATTATCTTTAACAAATGGTGCTAGCAAATTTGGGTATCATTTACTAAAATGAAATAGGATCCATACCTCACACCATGCACAAAAGTTAAATCAAACTGGTCAATCTCAGAAATCCACATGTGCAGTTCTACTACCCTGTTCTATCAAATCCCTCTGAGTCAAGTATCAGCTCAATGGCAGTGAGAGTGAGTGAAAGAATAAAAAAAAAATGAGTGAATGATTAAATAATACAGACTGTGGAGAAGAAAAAATTCTTAAAATGACTTTTATACCCAAGTCTCTATAATTCCCACCAAATGACTGGGTGGGCTATGCAAATAGAGTAGTATAACACTAAGAGGTCAGTTTTCACTACCACCTCCCTGGCTGTAAGGATGAGCAATCTTTGAAGCGGCAGTCAAGAGAGAAACCCTGAGGATCATTGAAGAGCTCCTGTCTGTGGTAGAGGCTACCAAGACCAGATGCACCAGATACTCGTAGGAGTATTGCTGAGACTGTGAAGTAGGTGGGATGTCTTCCTGGCACATGGAAGCAAAGGTCAAGGCATCAGGTGGCCAAGAGACTGAGGAATGAACAGGCTGCAGGCTAAGGAGAGGTAAACTAATGACTATATCCTTACTGTTTCCTATACTGACTTGTGGTAATGTATTACCTTCCCTAATGAACCTTCATAATTGTGAGTATTATCTGAGGTCAATGGGGCCATTGCAATGAATTCTTGAACCTAACACAGAAGTAGAGTGGGGTCGGAAGAACAGCTGGTATCAGAATTGGCAAAGAAGGATAGACTATGGGAAGAAAGAGGGAAAAAAAGAGGACCTGATATCAATGACTCAAGAAGAAAGAAAATGTTTTGGAAATGTACAAATGTATTTGATATAATTGATGTATAGATTGTTATAAGAGCTGTAAGAGTGGGCTGAGCCCTGGTGGCGTAGTGGTTGTGTGCGGGACTGCGGTCCACTAGGTTGGTGGTTCAAATCCAGTATCAGCTCTCCAGGAAAAAGGCTGGGCCTCCTACTCCCACCAGAGAGCAGTGATGCCCCCAAAAAAATGATTACAAAGAGCTGTAAGAATCCCCAATAAAAAATGATTTTGTGTGTGTGTGTATAAATGTGTGTGTGTGTGTGTGTGTGTGTGTGTGTAAAGGATGGAGTGTGGAAGCATGTCTCATGGCAATAGGGAAGCCAGAGGAAATCAGATCTGGCCCTTCTATGCCATTACTTGCAGGGACTATTCCTTTCAGTCATAGATTTCTAAACACAACTATAAAGGTATGAAGAACAACTGGATAACTGGGACTTCCTAAAACTCTAATACTTGTGCTCATCAAAAGACATCAAAAATGTTGGGGAAAATACTATATGCTATTAAAAAAATATGTTCAATAATCACATTCTTTAATGATCTAATGTCCAAAATACAAAGAAACCTTCAACAATTCACTAATAAAAAGATGCATAATCCACTTTTTAAATAGACAAAGGACATAAACAGATACCTCATTAAAAAAGGAGGAGAAATTAGATAACTAATGATCACAGATGAAAACCAAAATTATAATGGCGCACCATCTCTAACCTGCAATACAGTGCAATGGCAACATAAGTGAATGAATAAATTATCCCAGAAAGCAATACGTGCTGGGGAGATTTAAATCATCATCCAATGCTGATAGGAATGTCAATGGTACAGCCACTAAGGAAAACTGTATGGTGGTTCCTCTTCAAGATGCAAGAAATAGAAATGCTTCATGATTCACCAATCCTATTGTTTTAAGATACCATGTAATTCACTCCAACTTTGTACAACAGAACAAAGCATTGGCCAGTTCTATGGTAGCCTCACAATTGTAGATATGGTTGAGCCTTCTGTTGCAACCACTGTATGAATCGATCTCACAGATGGCCTTCTTTCTTCCTCTGGCCTTCTCCTTTCCCAAGCATGCTGCCCTTTCCACGAACTGCTCTCCAAGTACTAGAGACAAAGCCTCACCATCCTTGCTTCTAAGGAATATTCTCGCTGCATTTCCTCCAAGACAAATTCATTCATTCTTCTGACAGTCCACAGTACTTTATATATAAAAAAGTCCACAGTACTTTATATATATTCTTCATCAACACCATAAATTAAACGCATGAATTTTTCTGTAGTCTTCCAACTTTCACATGCATATGAGGCAACTGAAAATACACCAAAGCTTGGGTCATGAACATCGCAGTCCTCGAGGGACATCGTTACTCTTCAACACTTTAAAGAAGTCTGTGCATCAAATTTGTGCAATATTTTCTGACTTCTTGACTGATGCATCCCTAAGAATTGACAACTTCAATCTTTAATCAATTTAACATGATGTTATCAATAAAAAGTTGCTGTTGTACCCCCCTCCGCCCCCCACTGCCTGCATCTGTGAAATTACTTAATGGAGGGACTCACTGAAGAAAAAAATCAGTGACTGGTGAAGCTAGAGCAACTCTGGAGACCAAAAGATACAAAGAATAACGAAGAGTAACCGGACCTTGAGGAAGCTGTGAGACACTATGAAGCAGATGAATCTAAACACTATTATAAGGTGCTGTCTAGTCAGTTACTACTTAGAGCAACCCTATGTACAACAGAACAAAACACTGCCTAAGTCCTTCCCCATCCTCACAATCATTGATATGCTTGAGCTCATTGTTGCAAACACAGCATCCATCTATCTTCATGGAGGTCATCCAGATTTTCATTGACCCTATATACTCAAGAGAGATCTGTGTAAAAATTCCAAGTTGGAAGAAAAAGAAAAGAAACGATCAAATTAGTCTCCTCTAAAATCCTGGTCTGTGTCACATAGAAATTAGTTAACTAATATACTTATACTCTTATTATAACTACATTGATGGAATTAAAATTATCAATGTCACTGAACAATTTGTATAGGAATCAATAAGTGGGAAACCTAAACTGCTATGTAAACCTTCACTGAAAATTCTGTACAATTATATTTTTTGCAATGAAAAAAAATGAAATAAGTGTTGACAAAAATGTGGAGAAATTTGAACATGCGCACTGCAAGTGGGAATATAAAAAGGTACAGTCATTGTGGAAAAAAGCTTGGTGTTACTTCAAAAATCTAAAACAAAAAATTATCAATCGTAGGTATATACTCAAAAGAATTTAAAGGAGGAATTCAAATACTCACATACTGTGTATGTCCGGGTAGACTAGAGGAACAAATTTCATAGACATGCATATGGCTATAAGGAAAGGGTTTATATACAAAAGGAATGGAATACTGAGAAAGCATCTCAACCCAGTCCAGTTCAAAGTCATAAGTCCGATATTAGCCCATATGTCCAATACCAGTCTATAAAGTCTCCTTCCGACTCACGAAGTCACAGGTCAGTGGGTGCAAAGTCCCGGTGTTGGCAGGGGTCCCCTCATGGCTCCTCGCTTCCAGGGCTCAGGGTTCATCAACAGCATCCAGTGGTGGTAGAAGCAACTCAGCACTGGCAGGGGTCCCCACTTATGGAAGCAACCATCATATCTTTCTCCCATGGAGAGGATTGTGGGTTCACTACTGATATTTGGGTTTGCAGTCAAGTGCTTTAGCCACTGGGTAACCAGAGCGCCTTTCTGATGATGTACATATACAACTATAAAAGGCAGCTCTGAAGTATAAAAATTTCCAAAATACTAAGGGACATTTGTACACTGACTTACAAATCCAAGTTTCACGTAATCTCAAGCTATTCTTTCTCATAGTAACCACTCGTCTCTAATGCTCTTCTGTTTCCCAACACCAATGTTTTTCCCAATGTCTTTCTCCATATTCAGTTATTACACAAAGAAGCTTGTACTCCCTTATTTTCCTGCTTTCTACAAGTCTCCACTTCAAGTAACTGTATACAAAACTGGATCTTGCTCAATTTTGCACATAAACATGCAATTTAACCTTCTTTGACTTTGAGTATTTGCCTCTCAAATGTATGACTGCCTACATTCTTTTTTCTTTCTCAATGTCTGTATCAATGGACAACAAAACCAACAAAATCAAACTAAACTCACAGCCACTGAGCTTACTCCACCTCACGACAACCAGGGAACAAGGAGACCTGCTCCTGTGGGACTCCAAGACTGACTGTTGACAGGGCCAGAAAGCCTCTTCGTTCTCTCACAGAGCATCTGGTGGTTCGGGACTTCTATCTTGTACTCATTGTTACCTCCAGGTGCCCCCCCCCCACCTCCCCGGCTAAACCCCCAAGAAAATATTAATCCAGTTACCATCTCCATAGATTTACCTATTTTGAATTTCACATAAAATGAAACATACAAATATAAACAAGGAAACTAATAATCATAACAAAGGAAGAAAGAGAAAACTCAATAGAAAAGCAGAAAATATTAAAAACTAGAACAAAAATTAAATGGGTCAGAAGGGAAATCAAATAATAAGGTATTAAAATTTATCCTAACTGCATTTACAATAATCCACTGTCCAATACACTATGCATGATAGCAAGGTGTATTAGTCCGGGTAGACTAGAGAAACAAATTCATAAACACACACAGGTATATAAAGGAGAGGTTTATATATAAAGGAATTGAACATTGAGAAAGCATCCCAACCCAGTCCAGTCCAAGTCCATAAGTCCATAAGACTAGCTCTTATGTCCGATACCAATTTATAAAATCCTCTTCAGACTCATGAAACACATGCAATGACGCTGAATGCAGGACAATCACAGGTCAGTGGGTAGAAAATCTTTGGATCCAGTGGTGTTTATAAGCATCTCAGCGCTGGCAGGGGCCTCTCTGCGGCTTTTTCAAGCATCTCAGCTGTGACAGGGGTCTCTCTATGGCTTCTCCGGCTTCAGAGGTCTGGTTGCATCCATGTGGCTTGTCAGTGAAGTCTCTCAGGGAGTAAGTAGAGTCTCCTGCCTCCAAGAAGGAATTACCAGATAATCCCAGAATTCTCAGGTGAAGGCCTTGTCCATACAGAGCTCTCATTGTCTATTTCCACATTGACAGGCTAGACTCCACCCTCTACACTCTCAATCTTCAAACTGACACCAGATTAGGTGACTGTCATGCAAAACTTACTCACATCCCTCATCTATCTATGATCAGAGGGAATCTACCAGAGGATTAATACACGTGTACTTCCCTCTGCTTTTGTCTTTTAACTGGCACAACTTTAAAATGCGTCAAATAACAGTTCTGTTCTCTTTATAGGCAGTCTAACAAAGTCTGATTAACAGGAGATCCTTTGGCAGGAAATACCTAACAAAAATCTGTGCATATAACAGGTGTGGATTAAGAGAAAATTGATATAGACACAAATTCAACTCATGGGCTCATAAACAAATAATATCTCTTGAATTGACTGTTCAATACTATAGGAGACAGCAATGGAGATGGACATATGTGATCCCCTCCCTAGCTTTCCTATTGCCACAAGGAGTCAGGCATGCCTCCACAGCTCCACCCTTCATTACCCTTTTATTGTTTTGTTTTGTTTTTTTGTTTTGGGCATCACTGCCCTCTGGTGGTCGTGGGAGCTACCCAACCTTGCTGCTGCTGGATTTGAACCGCCAAGCCAGTGGGCTGCAGTCCTGCACGCAACCACTACGCCACCAGGGCTCAGCCTCGTTATCCATTTTGACAACCATTCCTACCATGTCACTCTATATTTGGTTCAATAATTTGATATAAATGGCCACATAGAACTCACAGACTGCTCAATATTGGGGCTGGGGGCTTATCAGGGAAGTCAGAATCAGCAAACAGTAAGAGTACAGTCGTTGTTCTTCTCGGTCAGCAGCCAAGTTTCTCTCTGGCTCTGGCTGTCGGCCACATGGTCCCTTAGCCTTTGCCTCCATGGGCCAAGAATCCAGCCTGCCTGTCCCACAGTTCCACAGTCTCAGGCCTGATGAGAAGATATCCTGTGGCCTCGGTGCTGCTTCTCTGAGTCTCCATGCCAGTGCCTGATGCATCTGATCTCATAGGCCTCCCTCCACCACTTCAGACAGAGATCTTGGACATATTCATCCAAGACCCTCTAGGATTCTCTCTATTGCTGCTTCAACCATGGCTCATCCTTAGAGCCAGGGGCGCGATCAGAAAAACCGACTTACCCCCGCAGTGTTACACATACCTCAGTTGTATCATTCCACCCAGTCATTTGGTGGGAGTCACAGAGACTTGGGTAGAAGAGTCATATTAAGAAATTCCACTCTATGATAAGCATTAAAAAAATTTATGAATTTTAAATTGTTTTTGTCTTATCCGTAACCTTTTGTCTTTTTTTCCTAGTTGGTCCTAAGTTAACTTCTACTGTGTTGTTTGCTGCCATCAAGCATGCCCTGAATCACAGAAACCCCATGAACAAGTGGATGGTTGCAGTCCATATGGACTTTTGGGGGAGGGGGGGGCATCACTGCCTCTGGTGGTTGTGGGCGCTACCCAGTGCTGCTCCTGAGAGCCGCTGCTGGATTTGAACCGCCAAGCCCGCGGGCCGCAGTCCCGCACTCAACCACTTACGCCACCGGAGCTCAGCTCCATATGGACTTTTATAAGCTGGCTTTGTTGTTGTTGCTTTTAATCAATAGCTTGCCAGATCTTTCTTCCTCATCTATCTTAGTCTAAAAGCTCCATTGAAACTTGGGGTGTCTACCCGGAAGTACAATGGCCAGAACTCAAATGCCTGCGTAGAAGATTAGACTCCCACCCCTAGGTTCTCACCATCACTAGTAGTTGTCATTCTGAAGTCAATTCTGACTCCTAGAAGGTCCGTGTCAGACACCTGTGCTCCAGAGGGTTGTTTTCAATGGCTGAAAAGCAGCTGAGCACATTAACCGTGGCTTCTGAATTTCCACTACAGAGATAGGTAGATAGGAACATTTGGGGCAATTTCTAAAGGAAATCTGGATCAATATGGGTGTCTTTAGGTTATCACCTTGCTATCTCTATTTTATTTCTCTCATTTTTTTCCTTGTGATACCACTTTGTACTCAGTGTCTATTTTTTAATTTGATCTCCAGGTTGCTAACGGCATTCAAGTCCAAGAATGTTGCTAAGCCCTATTTTATTATATCCTCAGAATCTAATTACATAGAGACATGACATAGAGTAGAATTGTGTGTTTTGTTAAAGACAATTATTGCCCAAGTCAAATGTATTAATTCCAAGGGAAAATAAGGGATCTTTTAAAGCCACTGTAATCTGCTCCCCGCTACAAACAACATCTTAGTTTTGTTACCTCTTATTTGTTCTTTCAGACTTATTTGAGTCTTGAATCTCGCCCGTTTTATATAAATATCGACTTCTTATTTCCAATGCACTTAAAAAATCCTAGTAGGTAACCGTACTTCATATAATAGCTTGAACATAATGTTAAGAGAAGGAAAACTGATAGCTCTGCTAGAAGCATTTTAAGAGCTGTATTTAAGGCGGGGAGGAGCGCACATACAAAAATAATCCTTGTTTTCAAAAGAATTATCTAAAGCCTTAAAACCACTCTAGACTGCTTCAAGAGTAAATAAATTCTACACTAAATTGCCATACTAACTTTCTTTAAATTAGATGCACTGCTTCTATTTTTAAAAAAGTTTTCTCACACAATGCAAAAACGTTTTAGATGTATGATCCTGACCCTCTAGGAGTTTACAATCTAAAAACTGAAAGGTGTAAGTATAAAAAGAACAGCAACACAAATGCTATGCTAAATTATGAAGTAGCTTCACTCATAAGGTGGACCCCTGGAAACCTCTCCCCACCCCCTTTCTGCCTTCACCTTCCAGCTTACTGGCCATCCTGAAAGCTGTCAGAGCCCTGTCATGTTTCCACTGGCCTTTGATCCACAGGACTATGCAATCGCTGACCTGTGACATTCTTGCACTCTGCATCATTGCATATGACTACACAAGTCTGATGAAGGACTCATGAACTAGTGTTGGACTTAGGGACTTGAGCTACACTGGGCTGGGATGTCCTCTTAATATAGAATCATTATAATTATTTCTTGATAAAGAGTCCTTTCCTGTCTTACATATATGTGTCACTGAATTTGTTTCTCTAGTCAACCCTGGCTGATTTTCCACACCACCCTCCCATTTTAAAAATGCTTTCATTGTAGTTCACTCAGTGTCGGATTACCCAACAAGCAAAGTAAAGGGCTGATGTGTGCTTAATTACTATCTGTAGTAAATAATCTCACATTTTTTCCAACACACCCAAGATTCTACTTGTAGGTACGGCTAGCATCTGTTCCTTTCAATCACCACAGGACCTTTCTACAGGAGGAAAACTTCCTTTCAAGTTTACAATCCCTGACAAGGATACACAGTGCCTAGTAAAGAAGATGAGAACCACATTCCCTATAGATTAGTACGTACACATAAATTGTGTTTTACCTTGCTTATTGAGTAATCCACCTGGGTTCATCTCCAAAGGTACTAAATCCAGACCATTCACTTACTCACTGGCCATCAAGTTGATTCCAACTCATAACAACCCCAGAGGGCACGGTCGATCCGCCCCTGTGGGTTTCCAAGATTGCAACTCTTTTGCTGATCTTGCAGACTGCAGCCCAATGTGTAAGCAGTACACCAACATGACACCTGTAACTCTTAAAGGGAGTAGAAAGGCTTATTTTCCCCCAAGAGCAGTTGGTGGTTTCAAACTGTTGAGCCTACAGCAGCCCAATCCTTAAGCACTATGTCACCAGGGCTCCTAATCCAGAGAACATCCTAAAAAGAATCAGAATAGTTAACGTTTTACACACTTTCTGTATATATGCAAGTATGAGCCGATTTGAGTATCAGATGGAGCACCTAATTTTACCACAAATACTACATTAAAAACATGCTGAAAAACTCAGCTTATATACAGTACGACATTTTTGCTTTGAGCTTGTCTTATAATGGGTATTTGATTTACAATATATAGCAACTTGGACTGCTAAGAGTACTTCTATATTTATTCTCACAAAAAGAATACCAGTTTCCATTCACTGAGTTCCTACTATTTGGTTGGCTTTTGGTCCAACATTGTATTATCTAGTTTCATTTGCACTAAATGATATATAAGGAGTTCTGATGACACTGTGAGGGAGGCCACACCACAAGGTTAAATCTACCAGCCACTCTGAGGCAAAATTGGAAGCTGTCTGCTTGAATAAGAATCTATATAGCGTTAGGATGTTCTAAATTGATGTGGCAATGATAGTATACTTCTTTATATGACTGAAGTACTGAATTATATAACATGTAAATTATGTGCCAATTAAACTTGGGGGCAAAAAAGATCTATAGCCTTGAAAACCCTATATAGAGTTGACATGACAACAGTTGATTTCATAATCATGAGGGAGCTATTTTTTTTTACTAGAAATCATTTTATTGGGGGCTCTTACAGCTCATAACAATTCATACATCAATTCTGTCAAGCATATTTGTATATATGTTGCCATCATTATTTTCTAAACATTTTTTCTATTGATCCCTTAGGATCAGCTCCTCTCTCCGCCACCCTTGTGACCCCTTGATAAATTATAATTACATTCATATTTTACACTGACAGCAGTCTCCCTACCCCATGGTTTCTGTTCTCATTGAGATCAGTTCCCTCTTGCTCCCTTCCTTTCCCCCCACCTTCTCCCTACCCTCCCGGTATCGCTACTCCCATTCCTATTCCTGGATTCCATGTTTTGTGAGCTCTTATCTCTTATCTGTACCTGTGCACATGCTCCATGCTCCGGTCTAGTCCACGGTCAAAGACAGGACTGGGATCATGACAGGTGGGGGGGGGGGGGGAGCCTCAAGGAACCAGAGGTATATTTTGCGTTTTATAGGTGCTATACAGGGCCTTGGTTGACTTCCTTGTGACCTTTCTGTGAGGAGTTGTCCCATTGTCTCCAGCTGCTGCAAGCTCCCTTGTTTTCCACAATATGGTTTTCAGTTCTCTTGGGGTCTTCTGATGCCTGTTAGCCAGTGCTGTCAACATCTCATGATCACACAGGCTGGTGTGCTTTTTCATGTGGGCTTGTTGATTCTCTGCAAGATGGCCGCTTGTTTAACTTCAAGCATTTAAGACTCCGGACAATATATCTTTTGATTGCTGGCAACCATCAGCTTTCTTCACTCTATTTGCTTATGCATCCATTTTGTCTTCAGAGACTGTGCCAGAAGGTACACACCACAGAATGACAGGTTGTTATAACAAAGTATTCTTGCATTGAGGAAGCCCATGAGCAGAGTCCTGAAGTCCACCCACTACCTCAGTGTATTAACTTATAAATATATGTACAAAGGCCAATACCTCTCTTTTTATGAATTAATGTATTTACATATGTATACACCTATGCGTATCACTCCAGCCACAGCTTTGCTCCTAGCTCTTTCCTCTGTTTGAGAGAGCTATCATTATTCCTATTTTACAAATTAGAAACTGACACTCAGAACTAAGTTTTACTTGATAATATACACATAATTTCTGAGTAATCGACGGAGGTCTTAATATATTATTACATTTATCTTTGTATACTTTCATACACTTCATATTGAATTTTTATTTGCTGTTACTATACAGCTATATAACTGATTTGTATATGCTAACTTTACATTCAAATTATCCTTTTTTTAAATTTTTTAAATTTTATTGGAGGCTCTTACAGCTACTACAACATTCAGTACATCATTTGTATCAAGCACATTTGCACACATATTTCCACATACATTTCCCAATATTTTCCACTTGAGCCCTTGATACAAGCTCCTTTAAAAAAAAAAAAAAAAAAAACCTCCCCTTTCCCCTCCCCCCTTTCAAATTATCTTTTTAAACTATTACTAATGCAAGTGCCTTTGTTCAAAGCCTTTGCATTTTTAATATTCACATTCAAAATATCTGATAATCATAAGTTTTGCATCCACTTGCTCAATTCAATACATTTATTATAATTCTGAGCATTAGTGTGAATTATGATATCATAAGGAGAAATGTGACAAATGAGAAAATAGACATATGAAATAAAATAATTACACATTTATTTTGAACAATGCTTTTCTTTTTTTTGGGGGGGGGGGCGGGCAATCACTGCCCTCTGGTGGGAGTGGGAGACCCAGCCTTGCTGCTGCTGGATTTGAACCGTCAAGCCAGTGAGCCACAGTCCCACACTCAACCACCGGGGCTCAGCAAACAATGCTTTTCATATTTGATTTTTAGCCCTGGAAGTTTTAGTTTCCTAATAAAACTCGAATTTTTTTCAGTCTTTTTTTTATTAAATCATTATATGGGGGGGCTCATACAGCGGTTTTCACGAGCCCTGGAAGTTTGGGCTTTTTTGGGGGGGAGAGGGCATCACTGCCCTCTGGTGGAAGTGGGAGGCTCAGCCTTGCTCCTGGAGAGCTGCTACTGGATTTTAACTGCCAACCCAGTGGACTGCAGTCCCGCACTCAACCACTACGCCACCGGGGCTCAGTCCACCCTGGAAGTTTTTATATATAAAAGCTCCTCCTGAAATCTCAGTATGTTCCATCAACAATGTGCTGGATCATTTTAACTTTTTCCCTGGTAATGCTTCTCAGAGTATACACAGAGTCCAGGGACTCCGTTATATATTTTTAAAAGACACAGATTAAAACACTAAATTTTCCATAAGTATTAGTTTTGTTATAACAATGGTGATGATGATGATGATGATGATGATGATGATGATGAAACCTTTATAATATAGTACTTACTGTGCTTCATTAAGTTCAATAAATGGCACTGAGTTTTCCTAAATCATGCATGTTGCTGGAGTATAGAATAATTTTTCAGTTCATTTACTTTACCATACTTTAAAATAATTGTTTCATGAGATCTTCCTATCACAGATGCTTTTGAATATGGTCCATGATTTTGCCCTACTTGTTCAATTCTCATAGGCTCATTTTTGGGGTTTTCTTCCTTCTCCCCCTTTTTACCTTGTAACACTGAATTGGCATTACTGTAAAATGCTAAATTAAGTGATGAGAGCTGACGTCTTCTGTGATTCCTGATTTTAGTTAATAAGAATCCTATTTTCTACTTGTATTCATAAGCATCTTTCTCTTCTTCAAAATGAAGTAACTCCCTTGTATCCATAGTTTGCTGAGATGGTTTATTAAATTATGGAACAGATGTTCAATTTTATCACTTTTTTCGCCATACAGCCAGAATGGCTTGTTATTTTCTTTTTTCTTCTTTAAAAGAAGCATTTATTCATTTTCAAAGTTTTGGAGTAGTTTGTATGAGAGGATCTCAAAATGTTCATGAAAAAAATGGAATTAAAAGACAGGGAATTTCTCCAGGAACATTTTATAGCACCATAAAATCAAAATTCTTTCTCCTTGATTATCTTGTACAATTTCCTTGTACGAAATTGTTTAGATCTTAAGTTTTATTAATGTAAAATTTTGCTAAAGATTCATATTCTTTAAATGTGCCTTATCGATCAGGATAGTGATGGCGTATGACATACAGGGCTTCAACTACTGTAGTTTGAGGATGAAAGACAGCAAGAAGCCTGCTCACATGTACAAATGATACCGGGCACTTACAGGGTAAAACAACCGTGAAGGCTAACCACACTAGGCAATGGCGCCGGCAACTTTTCTTCCTCCGAGAAGGTTCCTTCAAGAAAGAGCACTTGAAGAGGGAGGAATATGGCTACCAGATAACAAGCAATGGAAGATCTCCTCAGCAAACACGTAAGTCCCAATAGGAAGGAATCCTCAGCTTTGGGGACACACACACACACACACACACACACACACGTAAAAACTCATAAATCAACGAAGACAGCAGCTGACTGTTTCTGATTTTGACTCTGACTCTATTTCACTATTGAGCAGTGGCCAAGCCCCTTAGTGCGGTCCCTCTACCCTTGAACTAGAAGACCCTCCACAGCTTCCATTTCAACTCACCCAGCCAAACGCCGCCCTCCTCTGGTTGGCTCCTGGGAGTCCAGTGAGGATACCAGGTTGTCAAGGCATTTGGTGTTACATCAATACCCGTGTAACACTTTTCAATGTATTTTTTTCTTTACTTCTTTCTTCCTTGTCATCCCTCTCCCCATGCACACTTCCTTCCTCTGTAGACGCCAAAGAAGCAAGGATCCCAACTTAAATTATGTATCTATTTTTCACTTTCAGTTTTTATATCTTTCTTTTATTTTAATTGAATCTATATTCTTTTTGACTTTCACATTCTCTTCCCACAATCCCTCCCCCCCAGGTCAAAATGCAGTAAGTTATCATTTCATTTCACTTTTGATTCAATTTAAAGTTGTTTTCAGTTTTTAATACTTTCTGTTGCTTTGATTAGGTTTTTCTATTTTGTTAGTTATTACTGTTTTTGCTTGTTTGCTTCCTGTTTATGTTTTGTATGTTTTTCTGTATATGAAAGCTAGGATAGCTAGATCTATAAAGACAGTAACTAGATTGGTAATTGACCAGGGATGGGCAGTAGATAAGGAAAATGGGGAGTTAACGATAATGAATATGAGAAGCAAATGTGATAGTGGTGGTGATTGCTGAAATCTTCTTAGGATTGAACGATTAAATTGTATGATATGTGATCAGACAAAGGGTTTATCATTAAAATCTACACAATGCTGCACGCTTACAATAAAGAAAAAACTAACTGCATACTGAGGAGGTGGGCAAAAGAACTGAACAGAAGATTCACCAGGGAGGAAACCCAAATGGCCAATAAGCATATGAGAAAATGTTCTTGACAATTATCCATCGGAGAAATGCAAATTAAAGCAACTATGAGATACCACCTAACACCCACAACTCAAAAAGACAGAAAGCAACAAATGTTGGAGGGGGTATGATGAGATAGGAACTTTCATTCACTGCTGGCAGTCTTGTATATATGTAGAGCCGCTGTGGAAAGTAATTTGGCAATAGCTAAAACACATGGAAATCAAGTTACCGTATGACTCAGCAATTTCAATACTGGGCTTATACCCAAAAGAAATAAAAAACAGACCATGACCAGACATCTGCGTTGCTGTGCAATTCACAATCGCAAAGAATTGGAACAGCCTAAATTTCCATCAATAGACGAATGGATTAAAAAACTCTGGTATAGTCTGAGCCCCGGTGGCGTAAGTGGTTGAGTGTGGGACTATGGCCCGCGGGCTTGGCGGTTCAAATCCAGCAGCGGCTCTCAGGAGCAGCGCTGGGTAGCACCCACCGACTACCAGAGGGCAGTGATGCCCACAACAACAACAAAAAAAACTCTGGTATATACACACAATGGAGTACCAGGAATCCCTAAAATATAGCGATGCAAAGATGAAGCACCTCATTCCATGGATATTATGCCAAGGAATGTCAGCCAAGCAAAAAAACAAACACACTGAACAACAGCATTGGGCGGGGGGCATTACATATAACACAGGTCCCAGGCTGCGGATCAGCTACTCTGGCACGAGCCAGATTAAACCCAATGACACACACATCATCAAAAAGAAAAGGAAAAAAAATAATATGCACATAGCACCTGTACTGAAAGACATCTTGTCCCATTGCCACCACCCACCCACCCACCATATGCCTTCTAAGCCCACAAAGGAAGTGAGGAAAACAGTGGCAATGAGGGACCGAGGTATTGACCCACCCAAGGGGAGGGTATCCTATATGGCTCTACAAGAAAGGGAGAGTAGACCTTATTCTAGTGCGCCGACCCTTGGGGATGATGGATGGTCCTGCTCAGAGCAGTTCATTCACAGAGAAGCCTGCAGGAGGACCAGCCTCAGCTAGAGACATGATGTCCTCTCCCTAGATAACAGCACTACAGAAGACAGCGCCAAGGAAACAGTTTGGGGAGAATGGGCTCTGTGACTCACCCACGTGGGGGCAAACTAAGAAGGGAGTACAACAGACTAGCGATGGGGACGAAGCCATGAAGTCCTTGGGGAATTCCACTTTGTAGACTTCAAGGGCCATCTGAACTGATTGGGGACACTCACTTAAGAGGCCCACGGTGAAAGTCTAAAGGTGTAATGCGGTGGGAGCTGCGGAGAGTGGCACTAGACCACTCCATCACTGACTGCAAGAGGAGCAATGGGGACTTGTAGGAGATGCACCTCTTGGTCACGAAAGCTGAGGACTAAAAGGGCATAAGTGCTGTTAGGTGAGCGGGTCCCGGAATATGGAACCCTGAAAGAAAGGGGAATTGAAGTGATAGATGATAACAGATCCTGCTTTCTATTTAACAGAGAGATACCCATCTACTCTGGTTCAGGAGCACATGTAGGCTTAGAACTATGTGTCTGGTCTTATTGTTAGTTAATTTGTTTGTTTTTTTTGTCTATCTAACTATAAGATAGGCAGAATAAGCAACACACCAAGGAGATATTGAAGAACTGATGATTCAGTGCGGGGTGGGGCTGCGAGGAGATAGGGGGAGGTGAGCGGTGAGTCAATATCCACAGGGACAAGGGAATAGTAAGGGATCTAAAATTGATGGTGAGGAGGGTATAGCATTCCTGGTGCTGTTTGATCAATTGAAATGTATCTGAGAAGAATTACTTAGAAGTGAACGATGTTAGGCTGAGACCCGATGGCGTCGTGGTTGAGTGTGGGACTGCAGCCCATTGGCTTGGCGGTTCAAATCCAGCAGCAGCAAGGCTGGGCCTCCCCACTCCCACAAGGGCAGTGATGTCAAAAAAAAAAAAGTGAACAATGTTGCGAACATGATAGTGGGGCAGGAGGAAAGAACTAAGTAAAAATTACCTATATAGGTATAAACAGAGATATGTATATATATAAATATATAAGCATAGATATATTTCTCTGTGTATGTATATATGTGTGTGTGTAAAAACAACAAGGAAGCAGATAGACTTTGGGCCTCTACTTAAATCTTACCTCAATACAAGAACAGTTTGTTGAAATAATGGGGCACTACATTAAACCTTCCCAATATGTAACTGAAGACAAAATGAGTGCAAAAGCAAATGTGATGAAGAAAGCTAATGATGCCTAGCTATTAAAAAATAGATTATCTGAGATCTCAAAGGTTTGAAGATAAACATGCGACCTTCTAGAAGGGGAGCAGCAAAGCCCACAAAGTCCAGTCTATGTGGTCAAGAGTTATCAGAAGTTCAAAAACAAACAATCAAATTGACGTGAAGGAGCATAGACAAAGTACAGACCCAAACCCCACCCAAAGGATAATTGGGCATTCCCTCACAGAAGGGCAACATGGAAGGGATGATAAATATGTGATAAAATATGTAACTATCCTCTAGTTCTTTAATACTTCCTCCCCTTACTATTATGGCCTTTGTTTTCCTTAATTAATCTTCTTAGATCTGTGTATGTTCCTGTGTATAATTAAGAATATCTGATGCACGAAAGCCAAGAGAGATAACCTTTCAGAAACAGTAATGATGATTCCCTGATGGTATGGGAAGCTTGCAGCAAAGATGACTGTATAACCCCACTTGCAGGAAACGAGTAACAGAATTGCAGGTGAACGGACACATTTGATGGTATAAGATATGGTAATAATAATAATAATAATATAATATAAAAATAAGGGTTCCTCAGGGATAGGGAGGGAATAAAGGGGAGTTGATATTAAAGTGTTCAAGAAGAAAGTGTTTTGAAAGTGATACTGTAACAATTATTGTTTGACTAACTAAGTTATGAACTGCTATAATATCTGTGAGCGTTTCCAATAAATAAATCACTAAGAGGACTTGTTGATAAAGATCAAAGATTGCCATCTTAAATATGGATTATGACTCAATGTCAGGAAGACCAAAATCCTCACAATTGAGCCAATAGGTAAAATCACCATAAATGGAGAAGAGGCTGAAGTTGCCAAAGATTTTGTCTTGCTTGGATCTACAATCAATGCTGATGGTAGCCACAGTCACGAGATGAAAAGATCTGTTGTATTAGTTATCTCTGCTGTACAAGATTTTGTTTTTCAATGATTTTATTGGGGGCTCTTACAGCTCTTATAACATTCAATGCATCATTTGTATCAAGCGTATTTGTAGACATGTTGCCATATTCATTTCCAAATATTTTCTACTTGAACCCTTGGTATACGTTCACGAGACTTCTTCAGAGTACTAAAAAAGCAAAGATGTTACTCTGAGGACTAAAATGCACCTGACACAAATCCTGGTATTTTCAACTGCTTTATATGCATGTGAAAGTTGGGCATTAAATAATGAAGATTAAAGAAGAATGGATACATTTGGATTATGATGCTGGAGAAGAACATCGGAAGTATCAAGGGCTGTTTTAAGGACACTGTGAGCTTTCTTGGTAGAAGTACAGCTAGGGTATTCCTTAGAGGCAAGGAGTATTTTGGACATGTTGTTAGCAAAGACCAGTTCCTAGAGAAGAACATCATGCTTAGTAAAAAAGGGCAGAAAAAGAGGAAGGCCCTCCAGAAGACGATTCACACAGTGTCTACAACAATGGGCTGAGGCATAGGAACAACTGTGAGGGTGGCTGAGGGCTAGGTAGTGTTTTCTTCTATTGTGCAAAGGTTGCTATGGGTCAGAACCAAGTCACTGGCACCTAACAACAGAATGAGGCTGAGCCCCGGTGGTGTAAGTGGTTGAGTGCGGAACTGCAGCCCACAGGCTTGGCGGTTCAAATCCAGCGGCGGCTGGGTAGTGCCCATGACCACCAGAGGCAGTGATGCCCACAAAAAAAAAGGGCTGAGCCCCGGTGGCGTAATGGTTGTGCACGGGACTGCAGCCCACTGGGATGGAAGTTCAATTCCCGCTCACAGGAGCAAAGGCTGGGCCTTCTACTCCCACCACCAGGGCAGTGATGCCTAAAAAAAAAAATAAAAAATATTAAAAATAACAACAGAATGCATACAGAGAGATTAAAGGAGCAACACACATATGTGGAAAATAAATTCAAAAATCCTGACTTTCCCCTCAAGTTGATTATCTAAGCACACTGCTAGCTAACCTACAAGCTGAAGAAGGGCCGGGCACAGAGACAATTTCCAAGGATGGGAAAGATGTTGTTCTCTTTTCTCTCCTCCTCCTCTCATCTTTGTGGACTACTAGAAAATCTCCTTGTCCTCCAAGGCCTGGAGAAAAGAGCCCTCCATGTCCACGTACAAGCAGGAGGATAGTTGTTGTGGAATAAATTAAGGGAAAATACTGAGCACAGGATTATGGCTTTCAATGAATAAAAAACCAAGCTACAAATTCGATAGGAGAGAAATAGTTTGAATGCCACCCCCTCGTCCCCCGGCCCCCCTCCAGTTGCCTAATGTTAAGGCTGGATAAATAACGCATGCACAGCTGTCGACTTTCTACTTAAAAAAGAGAAATAGTTTGTAGACAATAAACAAATTATACTAGCCAAATGTACTGGTTCCCAAAACAACAGTAAAAAGCCATTCGAAGTATAAAATAAAGTGACAGAAACTGCACCCAGGAAAGATTAGAAAATAATGTCCCATGGCATTTTATAATTAAAATAAATATATTACAATATTATTTTTGCATTCCATGAAATTTTTTGTTGCTCCATATAGACCAAATTTTTAATCATCAACTCATCCATCCCCCGGTCAATGGTGTCCTACTTAAAATCTGGTCACTTTAGACCACATGTATATGAAATTTTCAGTGTCGGCAATCCAAAGATAAAATTCTGATTAGTAGTTGTCAGGAATTAAAGGAAATTCAAAATATGACATATGACAAAAAACAAGAAAATCATTACAAAGTTAAGTACAAACCAAAAATTAAATCCATTGTTGATTTAATTCCACTTCTATTTGATTGACTTCTGAAGCTTTTTTGTTTGTTTGTTTGTTTGTTTTTGGTTTTTTTTGTAGGCATCACTGCTCTCCGGTGGTGGGAGTAGGAGGCCCAGCCCCACTGCTGGAATTGAACCTCCGTCCCAGTGGGCCGCAGTCCCGCGCGCAACCACTACGCCACCGGGGCTCAGCCCACTTCTGAAGCTTTTAAAGACCCTTCCTACAACTTAACATATAAACTCATAACCCAATAAAAAATCGGGTAAAGGATATTAACAAATGTGTAATCAAAGATAATATTCAAAAGGCCAACAAGTACATAAAAGATGCTCAACAGAAGGTCATAAGCCATCAGAAGAAGGCAACTCAAAAATTACAATATGTCTGCCTTAAGCATTATGCTTTTTAAATAACTATCTATAGGGAATCAAAGTGACAGAAAGTGGGAAGATTACATAGAAACCTAAGATGGATACTTCTGGTAAAGAAAGAGGAACAATTCAGAAATGGAGGATGAGAATGGTGCACAACTAGAAGAATGTACTCAGTCTCACAGAAGTGGACATGTAGGAAAAAGTCACATTGATCTATACATTCTTGGGTATATTCTCAGCAGTAACAAAACAAACGTTTTCAAGAAAACCACAAGATAATATTTTACTCCCAACTAACTCCATGTCATCGAATTGATTCTGACTCAGAGAAGCACTATTGGGAAGGGTAGAACAGCCTGTTACAATGGCTAAAAAGAAGATTGAATACAGGGTGATTGAATGTTATTATAAGAACCGTAAGAATTCCCAGTAAAATCATTGAAAAAAAAAAAAGATCGAATACAGAGCCACTATACCAAAAATAGTTGATGTTCAACTACAACTTTCAAAAGGTGGCATAAGATCAATACCTAATGGTACAGTAAGAAGTCCAAGTAGGACTGAAGACCCTGGCAAAATACAGGGCTCCAGAAATTAGCCTGCCAAATGAGATGCTTCATCAAATGCAATGCTGAAAGCACTCATTCATGTATACGAAGAAATTTGGAAGACAAATACCTAATAGACTAAAGGAAAACCACATATGTGCCCATCCTGAAGAAAGATGATTCAATAGAATGGAAATCATTGAACAATGTCATTAATATCACATGCTGAAGATAATTCAAAAATGATTATACATAGTACAAAGCACAGAGTAGAGAACTGCAAAGATTCAAAACAGGGTTAGAAAACCTGGAAAGGAGGGAGAATATCATTGCTGATTTCAAATTGATGCAGAGGGGAATAAAAAGCTAATGTGCTGCCTAACCAATGCTGCAAACGTGACATGGTTTGAGATTTGGCCTGTTAAGATTTAGTTAGCAGGGGCTGAGCCCTGGTGGCGTAGTGGTGGGTGCGGGACTGCAGCCCACAGGGTTGATGGTTCAAATCCAGCAGCAGCCCTCCAGGAGCAAGGTTAGGCTTCCGACTCCCACCAGGGCAGTGGTGTCATAAAAAAAAAAAAAAAAAAAGATTTAGTTAGCAGAAAACCCCAAGTGCAATAGTACCTCCCAACTCCTGGCAGTAAAATTCCCTTTTAAACTTAAAAATGTTCTTTTCAGCAAGTTTGAACAAACAAAACCATCTGGCCAAGCAAGGTCTTTTAGATAAGGAATGGAGCCTGAGTTATTGAGGGAGTGCGAGGATGCCTCCCATTTAGGAGAACCGTGCTTGCTTCCTTTGTCCTCTTGTTAAATTTGTCCTCATTGTAACAAATCTGGTACGTTCCTCAACAACTTGCCACATATTTGAGGCTGTATAACTCGCTTGCCTTTCACTGAATTTCTGAAGCAGTTTTGTGAGGCTGCAACCTCGCTGCCTCCTTCTATCGAGTGCTTGTAGAGAGAAAGGTGGAATTTTTCGAACCAACCTGCCTTCTGTATTTGGATAAAACAGGGCAGGCTTCCCAGAGCTTAAAAGCAGGCATCATTTTGGCAACCAGGAGCACCGACTTTGCGGAGGCCTTGGGGTAAGCTGAGAAAC
>PVJH01030071.1:0-25254 GCA_004026705.1 Nesogale talazaci
ATTTAGCAGCAGGAACAGCACCCTCATGTCTGCAGACATGTTAATTAACTCCACTTCATGAGATCAGAATGGACTATTGCTCCATCTCCAGTCACCCCTGGGCAGGCAAGACTTCTTTCCATAACTAGCAACGCTGTCTCAGATAGCCTAGATGCCTGTGGTAGTCACAACCTCTGTTGTCAATTTAAGACTATTATGAGTGAATGCCTGTCAATCATGTCGCAGCTTGATGAACTCATTTGGAGGCTGTAAAGTGACCAGATTTTAAGCAGGACACCATTGACTGGGGGCAGAGGGAGGCGGGGGTGTTCTTGATTTAAAATTTGGTCTATATGGAGCAACAAAAACTTTCATAGAATGCAAAAATAGTATTGTAATATATTTATTTTAATTTTAATACACTGTGGGACATTGTTAAATTGTTAAAAAAAAAAAACTGGATGTCAGTCACATTATTAAGGAGATCAGTGGCTCACTGGAGGTAGGACACACACTCGCTCATGCCCTGGGAGACATGCCTGACTGACAAGGAGCCTGATGCAGCAATGCTGATGCAGCCGGAGCCTGGAGCTGGAGGGGCCAGATGGAGACCCCTGTCAGCGCTGAGATGCTTCTATTACCGCTGGACCCACAAGACCTTCCACCCATTGACCTGTGATTTTCCTGTATTTGGTACCATTGCATGTGTTTTATGCGTCTGAAGAGGAATTTATGGATTGGTATCAGACACATCAGCTAATATCAGACTTAAGGACTTGATCGGGACTGGGCTGGAATGCTTTCTCAATATTCAATTGCTCTTGTATAATGCTCTTTCTTATACACATATGAAAGTCTTTGGAATTGTTTCTCTAATCAACTCATGCAAACACAACATCCAAAATAATTCTTTCTGGGAAAAGCACTTTTAATATATGTGCCACCAAAGCAAGGACACTCTTGTCTCTGAATTAGGTGCTCTGTCTGCCACCACCATGTAGGCCACCACAAGTCTGTCAAGGACCTGACTTGTTCCATAACCTCACCCCTACCACTGCAACTCATGAGCACCCTGGCTTGTAAAGGTTGCCAGCACTTTATCCCAGAGTTGTCTCCTTTATGGATCTTATCCATGCCCGGTATGCTTCTATTTTATTTCTTACCTTTTTCTTTTCTTTTCTTTAATTACGCTTTATCCTTTCTTTGTCTGCTTTGAATTTTTTGTTTCTTTCCTTTTCCTTTCCCTTATTTCCCCGCTGTTAGTTTCTTTCTTTACTCTTTTTTTCTCTTTCTTTCTCACCCTTCCTAGTTTTGTTCACTGTGTTTTTTCTTTTCTTTATTCCCTAGTCTTTATTTTCCTTTCCATCTTTATTCCTTTTTAGTTATTAATTTTTTCTTGCTCTTATGATAGGGCCTGTTCTAACTATCTATTTGTACTTTTTGTTGGTTTTTAAAAAGATTTTCATTTTGGTTGTTGGGCATTTTTGCTGGATTCTCCTGTTGTCTTTTAGTTTTATGTCCTTGTCATGCTCGAGGCGAGATGGTCCAACCCCATCAGTATTTCCCCTGGGTGAGGGCCACTGCCTCCTTCTAAGTCACTTGGTCAATGATGGACAGTGCAACCAAATCTGTCATCAACTGTGCTACACAAACAGAACAGAAGCAACTGTACACAAACGCATAACTCCTATCACACCCACTGGAAGACAGAGGGCATGTGCCTGAGGGCACAACATACAAGATTCAATTAAATGCAAGTATAGTACCCCCACAGTATCTCAGAAACAACGGAGAGTTCCAATTTGCATGAAGAAACCAGACTGAGAAAAAAAATGACCAGACTACAGAGTCAGAAGTCCTTTCTAAGGGAAAATGGCATGGGAACTACTTCGTAAAAGATTTGTTTTAAAAATGATATAAAGGTATATCCAATGGATTGGGACAAACATCAAGAAAGCTGAAGAGAAAATAAAGGAAAATATAGGCAAAATTTTAGAAAATTAGACAGACATGCACACACAGATAAACCAACAGAATAAATTACAAAAACAACAGATAGTAATCCAAACTATTAATACAAAGATTCAAAGAATAGGTAACATAGCCAATACATATTTTGGTGCCACAATGTTACACTAGTTTCTGGGTATATTTGAGCTGCTTATTCTAAATATGACACTAGCTTCCCACGACCAGCCCAAGATTTTGAGCAACAGAATATAAGGCATATGCCACTCTTCGTTGTGCTTTGTCATAACAAATTAGCATTTTAAAAGTGTAGTGTTTAATATCTTTTAAGCAGAAGGAAAATGTCAAAAATTAAAAGAAAAGTGTGCTACATGGACTTGAACATTCATGCTATAGCCACGCCTATTGAAATGAAGGGATATGTTCTCTAATAATTGAATGTAGTTTTCTGCCTTTTCTTGCCAAGAGAAAATTTCCCACAAGAGCAAATGAACACCAGGCATAAAATCTGATCTCATTCCTTGATGCTATTAGATGTGGGTCATTTATGAGTGGGCCATCTTTCCAAGACTAAAGAGAAGGCCTTGTGCTCTTCTTCCATCCTGGTCAAGCGACTGACTGTGCTAGAACCATTACTCAAAAGAACATCTATCAAATTACATTTCGAACTATCAGTGCAAAGATAGTTGGCTTATATTCTGAAAGACTAATCTTCTTCCGAAGGTTTCTGGTGTCTGATCTGTGGACAACTGAAAAATTTTATTAATCAAAGCCTTTACAATTTGTTTCATCAGTCCTAGTATGTAGTGGTGGCAGTATGTATTACAAGTTCAACTAATATATATGTATACATATTAACTAGTAGGCAAAATTTTCAATTCTAATGTACTAGAGGAAGAATTAGCAGTGGAGTGGCAGAAAAATCAAGAAAGACTAAGAATTATTGGAGCACTATCAAGAGGATAATATACATTTATTGAAATTCAGAATAGAAAAGGACTGGAGAAAAAATCACAGAAAAGCTTGTCCAATATTCACTAGAAGAAAACTTCCATAATATTAAACAAGAGAAGATATGCATACAGGAAGATAATTAAACATTGAACAGTGTAGATTCCAAAAGAAAATTATGAAGATACATCATAATCAAAGTTTCATAAAGCAAGTACAAGAAAAGAACCCTGAAGGGGGTCCAGGAAAAATGACCAAATACTTACAAATGAGAGTCAATAAGATTAAGCTCTGATTTCTCAGCAGAAGTCAATCAGCAAGAAGGTGATCTATATAAAATTCTAAAAGAATTTTAGAACTGTCAACCAAGAAATATATATGAAGAAAATTGTCCCTTTAATATAATGTCAAAATTAAGACAATTCCAGATAAGCAGAAATTTTTAAGAATTGTGAAGCCTGAGCAACACTATGATCAATAGTAAAGAGAATTCTGTGGATAAGGAACCAACAATGGCAAACAGCAACCTAAGATGAATACCACATAGTCATGTGGGAAATTATTCCCATTGTTCCACAATAATAGGAAATTAGCCCAGATATGGAAGCTTCCAAAACAAATAAGCCTTCAAGACTGAAAAGAGGAACACAGAGTTCTCATTCTGTAAACCAGGTGAAAAGAGGGGACAGCATAGTTACCAAAGTGTCAAATGAAGAGAGAGTGAAGTAGATTTGAAGATAAGGCCGTGTTTTAAACTGGAGAAGAAATTGCTAAATTACAGGGAAACACCTCAAAGAAAATAGATAAATCTTCTAATTAAAACAGAAAGAAGAAAATCATAAGATTTAGTAAACAATAAAGCAATAGGCACAAAAGTGGTGATTAAAAAACTGACATAGAAGATAACTTCACCAAAGAAATCAGAAACACCACACACAAAAAACATACAGCAAAATGACAGCAATAAATTTAAATCTATCAATAATTACATGGGTGTAAACTGATATCACACTGAATATCAGTTAAGATGTTAAAAGTAGAATAGATAAGGAAACAGGACCCAACAATATGCAGTCTATAAGAGACACACTGAAGTGCAAATAGACTAGATTGAAGATTAAATAGACTAAAAAACAAAGACTGGAAAGAATACACTAAGCTGATGGCAATAAAAAAGAAATGATAATATTAATCTTTGATAAAATACATTTTCAGGCAAAGACACTGAATATGGAAGACCAAAGAAGAATTGAAGCATTTGAACTCTGGTGCTTGAGAAGAATATTTAAGTACCATTCATGAGGGCTAAGCCCCGGGGGCATAACTGGTTGAGTGCGGGACTGCAGCCCATGGGCTTTGCGGTTCAAATCCAGCGGCGGCTCTCAGGAGCGGCACTGGGTAGCGCCCACGACCACCAGAGGCAGTGATGCCCACAAAATAAATAAATAAAGTACTATGCAAGGACTGCTAAAAGAGTAAACAAATATGTCTTGGAAGAAATGGCCATATTGCTCCCTACAGGCAAAAATTGCAAGACTCTGTCTAACTTTGGGCATATCAAAACAGACCAGGGGGCAGGAGGCCTCACTGCAAGAAGAGCAATGGGACCTTATAGGAGATGTGCCTCTTGGTAATGAATGATAAGGAATAAAGGGGTATAAGTGCTATTAGACAAGCAGTTCCTGGGACATGGAACCCTGAAAGAAGAGGGGATTGGACTGATGAATTATTACTGCTTGCTATTTAACAGAGAAATACCTACTCTGGGTCAGTATAACAAGTTTGACTTGAAGCTATTCGTGTGCTTTTTTTTTTTTTTAATGGTGCTTAGTTTTCACTTGAAAGTTGAAATTGTTTTATTAAAACCTTCATTTATCTCAAAAAAAAATGGTGCTTATCTATATAAAATAGGCAGGATAGGCAATCCCAAGGAGGCAGAGAAAGGGCTGACAGCTTCCAGGCAGGGTGGGAAATTGGAGGGGAGGAGATGGGGGTAGCAGAAGGTGACCATACATCCCGCTTTGAGTGGGACAGTCCGGATCTTCAACAATTTGTCCCGCGTCCCGAGGCGTTTTTAAAAAAGTCCCGATTTTTGGAAAGAATGTACGACAAGGAAGGGAACGGCGGGAAAACGGGAAGGAAGATACGGTTTTCAGAAGGCATGTGGACGTTTTGTCAGCATATGAATTTTATATTATTTTTGTTAATTTTATAATGTTAAACTTTAACAATAACAAATAATTGTTGAGAACTGATTATCAAGAACTATTTATAAGAGTTTGCATTGTTGATCATTTGTTAGAATTCGACCATCATTGTTTGGATTTAATGAACAATGGCACTTTTTGGCATTAGCAACGATGAAAACATTTTGTAACTGTCTCTCAGACGATACACATCATACTGCGTGCTCATGCTAGTTAAACAAGTGATGTCAACAAATCAGCTATTCAGATAATTAATGTAACTAATTTATTTATTTATTTCATAAATACATAAATTTTATTGAATTTAGCGGACAATACTCATTTACATTTTACAGTGGCGGCAAAAAATCTAGCGCTGCACTTGAAAGTGACATGACTTATGTTATGGCAAATTCAAAGGAAAAATAATACAAGTTAGTATTATTATTTAGAAAAAAATATAGGATTAAAATTAAGATGATTTTTAAAATAGTTACTATATAAAATCAAATTAATTTAATTTATAAACTAACAATAAAATATCTTCATGTAATTATGTACCTACTTACTGTGTTTTTAAGCAATATGTATATAATAATTTATAATATAATTTAAATTTTTTTTAATTTTTAGCATAATGAATAAGAAAAGAAGATACAAATTCAACGGTGGTCTAAGAAGTGAAATTCCTTTTATTAAAAAAACCAAAAGCATAAGAAATATAATGGTGAATTTTCTATTTCGCATGGTGGGAAGAATAATATTTTAAACCACTTAAAGACACTGAAACATAAAAGATATTTAAATACTGCTGCATCTTCCTGCAAAGTGCAGAAATTTTTTTGGAAAATAACTTACGGAGATGAAGAAAAGAAATTAGCACTAGCAGAAGGACTTATGTCTTTTCATGCTATCAATCCCAATCATTCCTTCAGATCTATGGACTGTACATCACAAGTTGTCAAAAAGTTATTCACCAAAAAAATTTGCCTGTGCTAGAACAAAATCCGAGGCAAATGTGTGCATTGTGATTTCCCCATATGCATTTTCAGAATTAAACAAAAATCTAGAAAAAATTAATTTATATCCATATATTCTGAAGCATCTAATTCTAATCATAAGGATATAAAGTTAATTCCAACAATTATTAGATATTTTGATTCAGAAGCTGGAATAAAAATTAGAATTTTAGATTTCGTTTCTTTGCCCGGTGAAACTTCTGAAATAATTTTCAGTTCCATTATTAATATCTTGGAAAAGAACAATTTAAAACATAAAATAATTGCATATTGTGCAGACAACATGAACATCTTAGGCCATGTTGGCATCACAAGCTTACCTATCACATGGACCAAAACTCAAAGTGATTTTTCTTTAAAGACCAAGCCTCATTTAAGGAGCTTTGGTGGTATTTCGAGGTAGACATTGGGTTGCTAACTGCAAGAGCTGCAGTTCAAACTGAACAGCTGACCAGGTGGAGAATGGTGAGGAAACTCATTACAGGGCTGCTATGTGTGAGAATCAACAGGATCCCAGTGGATTTTGGACTGGGTGGGTAAAGAATGGTTGAACCCTAGAGGTTATTGCCCTTTCTCACTCTTCAGGTCTGAAAATGAACTCATCCCCATTCTCTCTTTTCAAATAAAAATAGACAGGCCTCTATGGGGGAACAATAGCACAAGTGAAGTACCCAGACTTTAGAATAATCAATCCTTTGAGATTAGAAGGTCAACATTTACCCAAGGACAAAAATCAGAAGTGTTAGAAAAGGAGGAAGAATGTAAACAGGAAACATAGGGAAGTGGGATAAGTGGTGTTACATTGTGGAGGTAACAATCAATCAGATGAACTGAAATATAAATGAATTTTTCAATGGAAAAACTAATGTACTCTACAAACCTTCGCCCAAATCACAATAAAACATTTTTTTGGACATCACTGCCTCTGGTGGTCATGGGAGCTACCCAGCGCTGCTCCTGAGAGCCACCGCTGGATTTGAACCACCAAGCCCGTGGGCCACAGTCCTGCAGTCAACCACTCATGCCACGGGGCTCAGCCCAATAAAAAGGTTTTAGAAAAAACAGAAAAGCAATGAAGCTGTTACATGCCACATTATAGATGAACCTTGAAAACGTTATGGAATGTGAAAGCAGCCAGATACAATGAGCCACCTTTACTATGCTTCCATCTCTAGGAAATGTCCATGACAGAAAAATCTATAGCTACAGAAACCAGACTATGCTTGGAGAGGGATGGGGATATCGGATGTGATTGCTAAGGGACCTGGTTTCTCTCTCTGCTATAATGAGGTTGTTCTAAACCTAGATTGATGGTTATACTACTTTGATTGTGTCAGAAGTCATTAAGTTGTACACTTTAAGTGTGTTAATTATATGGTACATTAATTGTAACTAAATAAAAAATGTTAATGTTTTATTAAAAATGTATATATGAGGGTATTATGGGTTCAAATAAATGACAGCCACTACAATGTCTTGATAATTTAGAAGAGTCTTCATTTGGTTATAACTGAACTGCTAGAATATAAAAAACGATTATTTCATTGTAGTCCCAAGTCGACATTTCAGTCCATCTTTTAAGACAAAAAAAGTCATTTATGCTTTGTCTAAAACTTAAGCAAGCATGGGCAGAAGCAGAAAACAGAATCAATGTTACTTACTATTCTTTAGGGTTAGGGAGCATTCCAGGGTACCACATTGATTATAGCATTCTGGTAATTTCAAGAAGAACAAGTATGAATAAGCTATACTCATCATAAAAGAAACAATACCAAAATTGATGGCGACATCCTGGTTACCACAACAAGATTAACTATATCACTTTACAACATCAAAAGGGACACTATTTAAACAGATGATATATTGAAAAGCAGCCTAAAATAATTGTAGTGTCCTGCAATTGGGTAGAGGAAAATACATTCTAAAATCATTCCATCGTGGGACTTTCCGAGATGGGAGAGGGGAGGAGGTAGGTCATTCAACAGCTACAAAATGGAGCTTGTTTTGCTAGTCTGCCTCAAGAGTATTTTTTAAATTATTGGAAAATGAGATTAAAATATATAAATATTATAAATTTTATATCTCGTCGTGAGCTCCATCAAGTTCATTTGATGATTCATAATGCTGGTGAGGAATATTGAAAGTTCTGTGGACTGCCAGGAAAATAAGTTAGTCTCTCTTTAAAAAAGGACAGCCAGAATGCTAGCGAGGGTGAAGAGCCTTCGTCTTACATACTTTGAACTTGTTCTCAGGAGAGACCAGTCCCTGGAACAGAACATCATGATTGGTAAAGTGGACGGTCCGTGAAAAAGAAAAAGGCCCTGAAGGAGATGGGTTGGCACAATGGCTGCAACAATTAACTCAAACATAACTGTGAGGCGGGAGCAGGACCAGGCAGGATTTTGTCCTGCTGTACATAGAGGGAGTCATGCTATGAATCTGAGTGGACTCAAAAGCACCAAAGAACAGCAAAGCACTTCTGGATATTTCAAATTCCACTGAACCGGGGATCAAGCACCCTAATCTTCCAGTGTAGGGAAAACATCCTGCTAAATCTTGCCTTCTGTGTTAGGCTGGGTTGACCAGAGCAACAAGAGCTTTATAGCAAAGAGCAATTGTATATTGAGAAAACATCCGAGTCCAGTCCAGAACAAGCCCATAAGTTGGATGTTAGCCCACAAGCCTGATACTAGTCCACAAATTCATACAGCACATGCAATGATAATGAAAACAGGAAAATCACAGGTCAGTGGATGGAAAGTCCTGAGGATCCAATGGTGGTTGACATAGCTCCAGGGCTCTGACTGCCATCAGGCTGGTTCCATGTGTGTGGCAGTCATGTGCTTATGTTAATTTCATGATTCAGATGTAGGGGTGGAGTCTATCCTGTTAATCTGGAGATAGCCATTGAGTAGCCAATGAGGCCTCTGTGTGGCCATGGTTTTCTCCTGATACATCTGAGAAATCTCACGATATTTCCCTCAAGAAGATGAGAAGCTATCTCCCAGTTGTTGAGAGTTAGTCTGAGAGACAATTAATCATGGACAAGACAAGATGGCAGCGTCTGAGAAGCTGGAGGAGCCGGCAGAGAGACCACACGGCTTTGCCCTGATGGTGCCAGACCTCTGAAGCTGAGGCGGCCACATGGAGACCTCGGCCAGTGATGAGTTGCTTCTGCCAGCATGGGATGCTGTTGATGGACTCTGAGGCCAGGAAGCAAGGAGCCATGGGGAGACCCCTGCCAGCACTGAGATTCTACACCCATTGACCTGTGACTTCGTGAGTCGGAAGGAGACTTTATAGACTGATTTCAGGCATATGGGTTAATATCGGACTTACGACTTTGAACTGGACTGGGTTGGGATGCTTTCTCAGTGTTCCATTCTTTTATATAAACCCTTTCCTTATATCCGTATGCATGTCTGTGAAATTTGTTCCTCTAGTCTACCTGGACTAACACAGTGTGACTTGTCAACAGGAGTGTGTAGAAGAGAGATTGTAGCCCAACTTCCCGAGGGTCACATCCGCAAGGAGACATCTAGCCTGATTGACAGGCTAGATTTCACCCCTTCACTCTTAATATCCTCAAGTTGACAGGAGATTATGTAACTCCCCAACTCAAAATGAAAGAATATTAAATCATGAACTTTAGCAGACTGTGAGTCACTGTATTGAATAACAGGGAAGATTTAAGCAATGGAGGTACTGAACAGACACAACTAAATCTAGATCTCTGGATGCAAATAATCTCTGACAGGTACATTTTCTGGAAAAAGACTACTCTTTACAAAATATTTCTGGATGTCTTTCATATCATGTGTTCCCAGAAACACATGAAAGTGTTAGATGAAAAGTTTTCTTTTTTGGGAGGGTGAGGTGGGCATCACTCTCCTCTGATGGTTGTGGGAACTACCCAGCCTTGCTCCTGGAGAGCTGCTGCTGGATTTGAATCACCAAGCCAGTGGCCTGCAGTCCTGCACTCAATCACTATGCCACCAGGGTTCAGCCCTAGATGAAAATCTTCTCAGAGTTATTTTAATTAATTAATTTTTTTTGTGTGTGGCATCACTGCCCTGGTGAGAGTAGAAAGCCCAGCCTTGCTCCTGGAGAGCTACTGCTGCATTTGAACTGTCAACCCTGTGGGTTGCAGTCCCTCACACAACCAATATGCCACGAAGACTCAGCCTCAGAGTTATTTTAAATGTTCCATAGCCCATTCTAGATTTGCAATGAAATTTCTAGGACAGCTTTAACATTCTCTCCAACTGTAGTTTCAGAATCCTGCTTTTTGGGAAATGTGCTGTGTCTGGAGGCATTGTGGGTATCAATCCTATAGAAGGACATTCCAAACTGATGACTCTTGACATGACTGAGAATTCTTTTTTTTTTTTTTTGGAGGGGGGGCATCACTACCCTCTGGTGGTGGGAGTAGGAGATCCAGCCTTTGCTCCTGTAGAGCTGCTGCTGGATTTGAACCTCCAACCCAGTGGGCCGCAGTCCCATGCACAACCATTATGCCACCAGGGCTCAGCACATGGCTTAGAATTCTGACTAAAATCTAGGCCTTTAAAACAACAACAAAACCAACAACAAACCTCTCACTGTCATTGAGTTGATCACAACTCTTTATGATCCTATGGAGTAGAAACTGCCCCTCTGGGTTTATGGGACTTTAATCCATTACAGGAAGAGACAGGGTCATCTTTCAAGCTGGGAGTGGTGGGTGGGTTCAAACCCTTGACCTTATGGCTAGCAGCTAAATGGACCACTAGAGGGCCGCATTTCGCTTTTTCCACGGCCATCAAGTTAGTCCTGACTCGCAGCAACCTCATGGAACCGAGAAGGACTGCCCTTTGGGTTTCAGAGACTTCTAAATAATTACAGGCACAGAACACCTCCTCTTTCTCCCATGGACTGACTGGTGGGTTAAAACTGTTAGCCTTGCAGTTGGCACCTCAATGTGGCTCTCATGCTGCCACCAGGGTTTCTTTCTGGTGTCTTTAAAGCACTTTTAAACAGCCAAGTGTAACTTATTACCATAGAATTCAGCCTAACCCTTCTGTAACATTTCCTTTGGACTTGTGACCTACAAACAAGCAGCTCTAAGGAAATGTGACTTTGCACCTCCTATTCAGCTTATCCAAATGTTCTAAGATGAGCTTGTGATTAGAAACGGCTCATATAATTAAAAGCACAAAACTCAAGTAGTACAAGTGTTAAGTCGGTGGTTTTAGAGATCAGCTGATTATCAGAACATACCCATTTACTCCCCCCCTCAAAAAACAAAACAAAACAAAACAGAAACAACTTTATTTTTCCCTAACCTGTGCCTAGGTTCTTACAAAACCCTATACTTTTCTATTACTTTGATCTCATTCCTCTCTAAGCTGTCAATTGCAAGCCACCAGTCATTTTAGGTAGACCCCTCTGCTGTGCCTCTCTGTGGTCCTTTGTAATGCAGCTCTCCAGAGCAACGTGTCAAGAACATCTTGACTCCCTGCAAACTGCTCTTATGCAAATAAGCAACTTCTTTGCTTTTCATTTTAAACAGACTTTTCAATCCTATTTCAAAAGTTTTCTTTTCCTCAACAAAGAACTTTCTGGAGGTTCCCATGAGATTCTAAATCAGTTTCGGTTTCCACTTTCCCTTCCTTCTTCAGGCAGTAACAGGAAATCAGCATCAGCGAGTGTGTTTATTCCCAGCCTATTCGCGCTGTTACAGAGAGCACTTCGGCATTCTGTTTCGGCAGTGCAGAAAGAGTGCTGCAGATCCGACTGCCTGCTGGACAGCCTGCTGCTCTGCAGAACAGCCCAGAAGCAGACTGCCATCATGACGTAAGAGAAATAAGAATGAATATCTTCTCTTGTTCTGGAATATATAGTGTGAGCTGAGCTTCTCTGTGAGCAGTGAAATCCCTGAGGCATCCTTCGGCTTATGGAATTGATCGGTTTGGGGTTTTTTGGTTTGGTTTTTCCTGTCGCCCTTTCTGGTGTGTAACTTCAGGCTCCCTAAACTTCTAGGTAGAGCTGGGAAGGGAGTGCTGGCCTCAGGTCCCTCCTCCTGCGGTTCTTATCTTTCTAGGTGCAAAGTATTCAGCCAAGGCAGAGGAAGGCGTTTACAATGAAGGGAGGGAGCTTATTTAAAGGTTAAACCCAACACAAATGGACAGTCAGGCATCTCAATGGGAATTCAGGTTTTAATTGCTGATGATGGCACATCTGCTATTGGCTGGCTGGTGGCTGGAGCACTTCCCCTTTATAAACTTCCTTCAGAAACAGGTGGTGCACACACCCCAAGTTGGTCCAAGAGGCAGAACCTACGTTGTACTCTGTTTCCTCTCTAGCCACACCCTTGACTGCCTTCCCCGTGGTACAGGGAACCACTTCCCCTTTGATAGTCACTGCTGATGAAATGTGACTTTTATGCCCTTCGCCTACCTCCCCCTATGCTGGGGAGTCCTCCCATCACTTTCCCCTCTCTCCTTACCCCATCTCCGGCTTTCCGAACAGGGGAGAGGGTTGACAGGTGTAGTGAGATCCGCAAAGTTTCCTCCTATGAGGTGGGATCGAAGGACACTGCTCCTCATGAGGATTAGCCTTTTCTTGTTGTTCCTGTTATGTACCTGAAAGGGTTAAGTCTGAGGCATTTTCTCTTGTCATTGTCAAAAGAGCATTTCTTCTCAGCTGATAACTGTGCTAAAGATGGAATCGATACTGCTAACGTGACCCATCCTGAGGACATATTTGCCCTGAACCACTTGATCCTTTTAAGGTGGGATGTGGTAGGAAAGGTTCCCACAGATGGGTACTTTGCATTTCTTATATGAAGACAAAAACCAAAGCTCGATGGTGGGGTGGGGTGGGGTGGAAAAAACCAACAACAGGGCTCAGCATTTATTGAAACTGCTATTGCTAGAGGTATTAAACAGCTGAAAGTAATTTATCCTCAAAACTACGTCTCAGCCAACACTAATTTCTAATGGGGAACCAAGTGAATGGCTGCCCATGGACAATGGTGAGCCGGAATGTAACTCTGAGCAGGCAGGCATCTATCTGGATAAGAGAAGCAGTCTAGAGAGAGGGATAATGGTCACACTGCTATTTTCATATGTTGAAAGTCATCAAACTGTATATAAAATGGGTGCATTTTCTTTTATGTAAAGTATAACCTCACAATCTTGATTTTTAGAAAATGTTTACCAACCTGCTATCATCAGAGAGAGGCTCGAGAGGGAAAGTCGAGAGGAAAAGATGGATCCCCTATTAAATATTTATAGTCAAGGGTTGATGCCTAGAGATCCAAAGCTAAATGAAACTGCTCCTTCGAGTACTGTAAAACTTTAAAGGAGCAAACAGCCTCATCGTTCACCAGCCGCCCAGCCGATAGGCTGGAACTGCCAAGATTCTGATGCGAGAACTTCTATAGCTAAATGCAGCCTATGACTTCTCTTGATAATCTTCCGACCACAAGACACAGATTTTATTTTTCCTCTGTATTCTTAAAGCATATTCATTCTCTCTGGGTGTGTTAGACGGGATTCTCTAGAAAAACAAAATCAGGACACTTGTCATTTTATATTTATATAACATTATATATACACATAGATATAACACAATGAAATAAACAGCTAATTGGTTCACAGAGCAGTACAGAGGACTCTGGCAGTCCTTTAACTCATGAGGGCTGTTGAGTACAAGTCAAGGAAGCAGACAGTTGAGTCTTCTGCACAGCAATATAAGCTGCTTGGCCACACGCAGCAAATACCAGGGCAGGTCACCAACAGTCGGCAGATGACAGGGTCTGACAACCCCCAGCGCAAGTGATGTACACATCATCAGTGTGGCAGAGTGTTTGAAGGAACCTCAAACTCTAACCACATGATCCATGAGTTGTGTGTCCCACAGGTAGAATAACTCGCACATTGAGGCAGAGAACTAGCTAAGGCAGCCACAACTGGTCTTATCACCAGAGAGCATGGGCAGGGCTCACTGAGCCATTTATGTGTTTGCCCTTCAATTAAACTGCAACTTTATTACTCCCACATGTGTCTATTGGCCAGGTTGGCACAATAAAGCTACCTGTCTCTCCTATATGATAGGAAGTGGTTTCTGTCAGATTCAAGCCAAACCTGCAGCTGTCTGTGTGTGATTTCAGGGAGGTGGTGACAAAGATGAATGAAAAGGATAAAATCACATGCATATTGGCAGACATCCCTGTGTTTTCATGACTCCTTCTAATGAGACCAGGGGCTGGCTACTGAGCAGGGCAGAGAATGCTGGGGTATCTTTTACTTTTATTAGGGTGTCTACAAAGAACATAGTACAGGGAAGGTGTTCAAACTCCCCAATGCAAATTTACAGCCATGCAGTCACTGCCGGCTCATAGCAACCCTACAAGACAAGGTCGAGTTGCCCTCTGGACCTTCTGATGCTGTAAAACTGTATGGGACCAGAAGGCCTGATCTTTGAAAGAGATGTGGTTTAGAACTGTTGACTTTGCAGTTAAAAGCCCAATATGCAGTCACTATGCCACTAGGGCTCTGTGTGATGGCACTCACTAGTGGCTACGTATACTAGTGATGCAGAGTGGGCGAGAATTGAGATATAACCAAAGAGAACCTTCTCCACCCTTCTCTCATTCATCCGCCCCCATGTTCTATGCGATGGGGATTCAGAAAATTCATGGAAATTCTCCTGATGGCATAAGGACTGCATGTTGAGCTACCAACTCCAAGGGCAGCAGCCTGAATCCATCTGTTGAAAGCAGAGGTTTTCTGTGTCCACAAAGATGTGGAAACAGTCTGAGTCAACATGAAGATAGTGAGTACAGAGCTGCTGAAACGGTGTAGGGAATTTGCTTTGTGGGTTCCTGCTTAGACCATGGCTACATAAGTCTGGAAAGTGCCTCCTCTTCTGCCTAACAAAACTTAAGGGTGGAGTGCTTGGCACATGAGAATAACCATCTTTGTTTTCTCTGCAGTGAGATCACCAAGGATTCTCTGAGGGAAATCCTTCTGCAGCTGAAATGCCATTTCACATGGAAGTTACTAATTGAAGAAAGTGACATATGGGATCTAGAAGAGCGAGTGTGCAACCAAATAGAATTTTTAAACACCGAGTTCAAAGCTACTATGTACAATCTGTTGGCCTATGTAAAACACCTGACTGGTCAAAACGAGGCAGCCTTGGAATGCTTGCAACAAGCCAAAGAGTTAACTCAGCAAGAGCACACCGAGGAAGCAGAAATCAGAAGTCTGGTCACCTGGGGAAACTATGCCTGGGTCTACTATCACATGGGCAGGCTCTCTGAAGTGCAAGAATGTATAGCTAAAGTGAAGCAGATCTGCGAGAAGTTCTCCAATCCGTATAGCCTTGAGTGCCCTGAGTTGCACTCTGAGGAAGGGTGGATGTGGTTAAAGTGTGGAGGAATGCATAACGAAAGGGCAAAGGTCTGCTTTGAGAAAGCCCTGGAAGAGAACCACAACGATCCTGAGTTTTCCTCTGGACTGGCCATTGCAAAGTACCAGCTGGAGAAAAAACCACAGAAGCAGTTACCGGTGGATACCATGAGGCAGGCCATTGAGCTAAATCCTGACAACCAGTACATTAAAGCTCTCTTGGCCCTGAAGCTGCAGAAGTTGAACAGAGAATCTGAAGGGGAGCCACTGACTGAAGAAGCCGTGGAGAAAGCTCCTCAACAAACAGATGTCCTTCGAAGTGCAGCCAAATTTTACAGAAGCAAGGGGGAGCTAGACAAAGCCATTGAACTGTTTCTGAGGGCACTGGAACACATGCCGAATAACACTTACCTCCTTTACCAAATTGGATACTGCTACAAGGAAAAACTCAAGAAATTGCAGAACACAGAAGAAGGTCTAGCTGATGAGAAGCGAGAAAAGATTGAAGAATTAAGAGAACATGCTATAGGCTATATGAAGAAGGCTCTTGAAAGGGAAATTAATAATCCCAATGTCCACACTGATCTCATGGAACTCCTCGCACAAAGAGGTCAGTCCAAAGAAGCAGAAGAATGCTTCCAAAAAGCATTGAGTAAGGACGCGGAGAAGCAGCAGCTCCATCAGTACTATGGCAATGTCCGGGAACATCACATGAAGCCTGAAGATGGTGAAGTCCAACATTCTTTGGAGGGTTTGCAGATAAGCAAAAAATCAGCAGAGAAGGAAAAGATAAAATGTCAACCGCAAAATGGAGGAGAAAGGCAGCTTTCACGAAACACACCAAATTATTGGTACCATCAAGGACTAGTTCACAAGCGGAAGGGCGATGTGTGGCAAGCAGTGGAATGCTATGAGAAGGACCTGGGCTGCCTGCTGAGGAACACCCCCACAGGCATCAGCAGTTTGTTCCCGCCAGCATCGGAGCTTGAGGAGGGCAGTGAAAAGATGGGTCAGAGTGCAGACACTCCACTCCCAGAAAGCCTCCCAACCCTTGAGTAGACAAAGGCAGGAGAAGGAAAGGGTGTCCATGAAGAGGACAACGAGGGAAAGCCATGGGTTCCAACTTGGGACTGTTAAGCAGAGTGACCTTGTTTGTTGAGTTCATCAAGGCATAAGTTAGAGCAGTCACACAGTTAGCTAGTCAGCATGTCTCATAACTACCTACTCATGGAAGCAGTGCCTGAGGGCCGCATGAAGCGGATCCGTTCTCACTTTGCACCCAGGTCACCAGACAACCTCCATGTTTGATCTTTTTGCCAAAGTTCATAAGTGGTGGCTATCTGCCAGCAGACTAGTCAGTGGCCTCTCTTCATGTCCTTTCCATCCGCTCTCTGAGTCTCCGGGCAGACCCACCCCGCAATAGTATTCTGGCTGGGAAACCATGTTTAGTTGCATCCCATCCATTAATAAATGTTTTCTGGATAATTATTGTACAATAAATTTAAACTTTCTAAACTCAAAATAGAGGCAATTGTGTGGTTTGTACGAGCATGTTATTAAGACAGAAATATTAACTTCTCTGGCTGCAGTCATGCAGGTTGATCCTCAACCTGGCCATTTCCTTTTCACAAGTGTTGTTGCCCTGTGCCACCAAACAGTGCACAGGGAGTCCTGTCTCCAGGGTCTCCTCAACCAGTCCTGAATCACTTCACGACTGACGTGATGCTTTTCTAGTACGTGACTTCAGTGATGCCCAGGGAAAATGTCTTATACCGCTCTGAAGGGAGTCAGAAACTTGACTCTTCCATTATGTGGGGAGGGAATTCTGGGAAGCTGCTTAATGAACTGCATGGGGTGTTGGAGCCACAAAGTTGAGGATAGGGTGCCCTTTGAGTTCTCTGCTGGCACAAGCAATATTGGATGGAGTGACCAGATGTCCAACAGTGAATTTCAGGTTTCTGGCCAGCTGTGGCCTCATGACCCATACTAAAGAGGTTGACTGGGTCCCTCCAGGGAATATGACAATGAAAACCAATATTGGTATCTGGTCTCCTGACTCAAAGAGATGGGAGGTGGAAAACTTGAGGGGAATGAGTCAACTTCCACTTTGCAAACTGCTGATGATAACTCTGAAATAAGTGGGAAACTGGCTATCTCTATGTAAACACACATGTTCAAGGAAGTAAAGATTTTTAATATTACTCAGGGGAGAGGGGATTAGTGGCTTCCCCCACAGCTGCTCTATCCAGGATCCCTGGTCTGCACCACCTGAAACATACATGGTTGGCTTATTGAAGAGGATTGCCATCTTCTAGGATGAAATTTAGATTGCATGGAAAATACAACTACATGAACTTGGCTTATCTTGGCTTAACTACAGGCTCACCTGTAGTTTATTTTGCTGTCTGGAACAATTTTTTAAAATACTTCTGTGTCCATTGTCTACCTTTGTATGAGTAGACACCCTCAACTTCTAGTTCCTGGTGTTCTATCCTATCTCACATAGGCTCTGCCCCTGGGGACTGAGAGGGAATCACATGAATTACTGCTTCTCAAAACCACCTGCTCCTTTTCACTCCCAGAAACTATGTTCAACTTCTCCCAACTTATAGCCTAGTGGTGACTTAAAGCTTCCTGAAATAGCTGCTTATCTCCACCGAGGCTACCTTCAGTGTTCATAAAGCAGACATGACTAGGGACCACAGGGTATTTCTTAGCAGCTGCGAGACCTGTTCCCAGATGACACCACAAGGTGTGTGGCAGCTAACCTTCACAGACCTCTAACATGTCAACTCAAAGCAACTCCATCAACTTGGGTCACAGTTATATGCCATGTATGTTGAACAGTGGCAGAATATGCTAAGCCCTCATCAAAAGTGATAAAGAAAGGAACACGCTGTCTGGACTCCAGGACTATGGCTCTGCCATGACCTGTAGCTCGGACACCACTCCCTCTAAGACAACCTCCTAAGGCTGTGACCCTTGAATACAGTTCTCCATGTTGTGGTGACACCCCCTCAACCATAAACTTATTCTTGCTGCTACTTCATTACTATAATTTTGCTACTGGTATTTATCAGGCAACCCCTGTGAAAGGGTTGTTCAACTCCCAAAGGGGTTGCGGCCCACAGGTTGCTCTAAGACCACATCTCTGAATCCCAAGAAAGGTCCTGTAGATACAATAAGATAATGGATACAATAGATACAATAGATAAAATAAAGTAATGGCAATGAAAACGTGTAATTGTTGGCCTCTATGTTATTTTCCAGAGTCTGTGCTAAGGCTGTTGAAAGCCTCTAAAACTGGCGGCATATGTAAGAGACTCAGAAAGATTTACTAATTTGCCCAAACCTACAAAGCTAGAAAAGAATATACCTGGAGCTTGCCCCTGTATCTGTATGAAAGAGTATAGCCTCCTCACCCCTTGCATATCTGTATATTTGGATGCAGTCAGTCCTGATTTGTAGACTGAAAATAGAGGCATGAGGCTCTCCCTTAACATCAGGCCAAAACTGCTGACTTGACAAAATCCATGAGGTTATTCCTTATCAGTTTGCCTAGTCAAGTCCCTCTTCCCCAGCATTAACACCTCTGTGTTGTGTCTGACCATCTGGCTTTCATTTTCTCTCTCTTTCCCTCTGTGTTCCTTAGTGCAGTGTCAGAGTTTTTAAATAGTTGTTTATCTAGGAAAGCCACAGAACCTTTACAATAGTGATGCTCCCTAAGCTATATACATGCAAGTCAATCTAGAATTAAGTCCATCTAAGTCTTCAGAGCCCTTGCAAAATAACAGCATCTGACATGGTGAGTTCCATTTTGTTCAGCTGAAAGTCAGGCCTGGATAATGAGGGCCCCAAACTCTTGGATAATGGTCTTTGGGGCATTAAGTTTTTCTGCAAACCCCTTTTTATTCATCCATAAATACAAGACTTTATCACAAGAATATATGCAGAAAAGTAAATACATGCAAGTAATATACTTATTTGAATATTTCCCTTTAAATTACTTTTCCGCTTGACTGGATATTAGTACATGATATATCATTGGAGTCTTAAATACTGAAGATAAACTAGTGGCCATCCAGCAGGGAAGCAACAAAGACCACATGGAAGAAACACAACAGCCTGTGTGACCATGAGATATTGATGGGATAAGGTATTAGACATCAGATGAACCCAAACAAAAAAGAATATTATGCAAATGATGGGGGTCAGACCCAAAGCCCATCGGTGGACATTCCTTCCCAAAAGAGTCATAAGCAAAGAACAAGACAGCCAGGGTGCAGCACAGCACTGACAGAACACATAATGTTCCTCTAGTTCTTTAGTGTTTCCTCCTCCCAACTATCATGACCCCAGTTCTACCTGACAAATTCAACTGAACCAGGAGCATATACACTGGTACAGATAAGAGCTCTCAATACATGAAATCCGGGACAGATAAACCCTTCAGGAAGAGCAATGGGAGTAGTGGGTCTATAAGGGTAGGGGGAGGTGGGGGAACAAGGAGGAGAAATGGGGAACCGACTACAATAATCCACAATCCCCTCAGAGGGGTGGATAGCAATAATATGGACAAAGGGAGACAGCGACAGCATAAGATGAAAACAATAATAATTTATAATTTATCAGGGGTCAATTAGGGTGGGGGGGGAAGATACCAAGGGCTCAAACAGAAAGAAAATATTTTGTAAATAATGAAAGCAACATATTACAAATATGTTTGATACAATTGATGTATGGATTATTATCAGAGCTGTAAGAACCCCCAATAAAATGATTTATTTATTATAAAAGAAGCTAGCAGATGAGTCAGAATCAACCCTGTAGCAATGATTTGGGCTTGCCTTTTGGAGCAGATTCCTGTAACTCATTAGTAAGCTTGTAATATAAGTTGAGATGATTCCTCAGTTTCTTTAACATCTAGAAACTCATTTCTCTGAAAAGCTGTAAGCAAGAAAACCATTACAGCCTAAAGGCTTTTGCTTCTCCGGCCAGAGTATTCAGAACCCACACAAGGGCGCCCCCCACCCCCCACCCCCGCCCCCAGTTGCTACCTGGCATTCAGAGACACGATAAATGCAACTTTGACCATTTCTGAGTGATCTCAAAGATCTAAATTAACTAGAAATTTTTAATTTAGCTGAGGCATGATCTGGAATTCCAGATTGAGAGGTTGCTGTAGCCATTCTATGACTTGATATATAACTAGAGCCATGATATTAAAAAATATGTACCATTTGAGCAGTTTTACTCACAATACCAAACAGTATGGAGCGATTGAAGTGCCCATGATCAGATGAATGAATAAACAAACCCTGGTACATACACACAACAGGAGACTATGCAATGTTTATAATGAAAAATCTACAAAAGACCTCATAACATTGATTAATCTGGAAGACATTAGACTTAGTAAAATAAATCAATCATGAAAGGACAAATACTGAATGAAACTAATAGTATAAAGAGTCAAGACATATACAAAAATGGACATTCTTTTATAGTTACAGGGCTGATGAACCGAAGATCAAGAAGTCAGACTGCAGCCTTCTGGCTGCAGAGGTGAACGCATCTAAAGTCAGCAGGTAAGATGGCAAGTAGCTGATGATTCGTGGAGTGACAGAATGTTGGCTGAGAGCCAAGAATCCCAAGGTCAGATGGTGAGTCAGATGCAGGCTCCGGACCCAGCAAAAAGCAAGTATGTTTGACAGAGTAGCCTCACATATTAGAAGTAGGCCACGCTCTCTGAGAAAACTTCTTGCAATTGTTTGGAGTTTCATAGCACATCTCATCAGCAAAAGTGATTACTTCTTGGGTAAAAGATCTCACTATAAGGGATGACAACAGCTAAACTGCCAAACCACTGAAAATCTTGGCAAAGCCAAACTTATAAACAGCCTTAACTATCACAGTCATGATTAGCTGACAATAATAGTACTCTTTAAAAGTGAAAAGTTTAATAGGAATTGATTACAAAAATAATGCAGAGCAAAAGAAAATCAGCTCAATAACTTTGAACAAAAATATCTCTAAATACAATATGATTACCCTTATTTTCAAAGCTTCAGCTATAACATAATAATCTTGAGACAAAGGAGATCTGGGTTAAGTGTTGCAGTCAGCAACTCTTCAACTCTATCAGGAGAAAGATTGGACTATAAAGCTGTAAAGCCCTGCAAAGTCAAAGAGGCAGTTCTACTAGTTCCTATAGGGCCACTGAGTCAGAATTGAATCGATGGTGGTGGCAGCCAACATAGCCCCAGGAAAAGCAGAGGTTAATGACTTCAGTCACACCCTCTGGTAAACTCAAAATGTCAACTCAGAGTCAGTCACCAGGTCTACTGTCAATTTCAACTATGAGTTGGAAGCGGTTGTTTACCCCTATGGATTTCCCAAGATTCTAAATCTTTCCAGGAGTAGAAAAGCTTCCTCTTTCTTCCTGGGAATGACCGGTAGTTTCCAAATGATGACCTTGTAGTACTGGCTGAACTCATAACCCACAATTCCACCGGGGCTCCTCCTTTCTAATAATGTAGAGTCTAAATATATCCCAACTTAATCCGGTAACAGAGAACTCCCTCCAAAGTGGAACTAGAGACATGGGCATGGAGGTTACAATTTACAACACATCGAAAAAAAGGAGAAGTAATTGACTACATGTCAACTGTAAGTAAATGGAATGATTCTCTCAATTAAGCCCATACAAATTGGCTTTTATTCTGCTGGTTTAACACGCACACACATACACACACACACAGAGTTGTGACCAAGTTCACAGTTAAAATTACTAAAATTATGACTGATACAATTATATTATCTAATGTGCAAATTTTTACACCAAAGATTTGACACCTAATTCATAACACATTAAATAAGCACGTTAAAATATCTTTGAAGACTTTTTTATTTTGTAAAGCAGAAAAAGCACTTTGTGACTTTCCAAGAAGTTTAAAAATGGCCAGGGGTTCATCAGATGTCAAAAAAAACCTTTGTGTTTGCTTTTAACCAAACTGCTAGATTAGAAATCTAACTTTCCCTTTAAGGTAGATTACACAAAGGATAACTTTAACTGGGCCCAGTCATCAAATAAAATGCTGTTTTAGGGCTGAGCCCCGGTGACGTAAGTGGTTGAGTGCAGGACTGCGGCCTGCAGGCTTGGCGGTCCAAACCCAGCGGTGGCTCAGGAGCAGCACTGAGTAGTACCCACAACCACCAGAGGCAGTGATGCCCCCCTCCCCCCAAAAAATGCTGTTTTAATAGTAATAAACTTAAGCTTTTGCTTACATGTTATTTAGTATGAAAGCTCCTCTGATATGAAAGCTCAACAACCATTAAACTTAAGCCAGAAATAAACTTTGAACATATTGATCTGACTCTTCATGGTTAATAAAACACAAATAAACATCCCTAAACATCCTTCTGGCATTCTCTATTACTGGTCAACTTTCATCTGATATCAGTAATGATTTCTATAGTTTTGTGTTCACTCCTGAATCCAGTTTGAATTTCTAGAAAAACTCTGCCGGTCTACTGTCGAAGTTTACTCAGCAGTATATGTTTACTTATATTTGATATTAAGAACATTGTTTGGTTATTTTCACATCCTCTTGGATCATGTTTCTTTGGTCTGAACACAAATATGGATCTCTTTAGGTGACTGGCCCCCTAACAAGTGAATGTTTCCAGAGCTGTATTTGTTTGTTGAAAGATCTCACTTCGTGTTCAACACCTTTGGTTCTTGATGATATGTTACCTCCTGAAGTGGCTGAATGTTGACAAATTCTCTGTTTCAGAAAAAAAATGTAAACTTTAAATGATAACAAATATTTATATTATTGGGCATATACCCAGAAGAGGCAAGAAACAAACCACGGCCAGACATCTGTGCTTCAATGTTTGTTGTGGCACAATTCACAATCTCAAGGAGTTAGGAAAAAACCAAATTTTCATCAATGAACAAATCAATTAAAAAGCTATGGTATATACATACATCGAGTACTACACATCCCTAAAAGACAGTGGTGAATGCATGAACCACATTGCCACATGTAAACATTGAAGAAAATTATGTTAAACAAAGTAAGCCAAGCACAAAAGAGCAAGTACTACATGAGTACACTGAGGTAGGCTTAAGAATGCAAAGGGGGAGGCTGAGCCCCCGTGGCGTAGTGGTTGTGCATGGGACTGCGGCCCACTGGAACGGAGGTTCAATTCCAGCAGTGGGGCTGGGCCTCCTACTCCCACCACCAGAGAGCAGTGATGCCAAAAAAAACAAAATGCAAAGGGGGCGTATAGGAAAAGCCACTATAAACATTCATTCTTGGGGTGAAGTCCAGGTACTATGGAAGGGGCCACAACCAATCCAGTGATACATATGGTAGCCAACTAAAAAGGAGGGAAAAGAAAGAAAAAGATATGGGTAGCAGGGGAATGGGTATTGTTTATATCTCCACAGGAGAGGGAGAGAGGGACCAGACTTTAACCTAGTACACCAAGACTTACAACATAGTGGCATGAAGTAGGAAACCAGTAGAGAGGTCTGCAGGTCCAACCCCAATCCCAACTGCGTGTACACCCCCCATAAGAATACCCTTCACAGGACAGCACTGAAGATACAGCTTGGGGAGAAGCCATGTCTAATCAGAGCAAAGAGGAACAAAAGAAGAGGGAAAGAGAGAAAGTAAAACACATCCTGGTCCTTTGAGCCCAGAGGATTATATTCCTGCTTACAGTAGCCAATGGACAGAGAATATGACTTCCCTCTCTGACCCATAGCACTATAGGGGACAACACTGGAGACACAGTGTGGGAATTGTGAACGATCTGACCCCACCACACTATGGCAAAACTCTAAGGACATGCAACAGAGCAACAAGGGGAGCAAAGCAATGAAGTCCAGAGGAATACCAAAAATAGATTTGGGGGACAGGGCATGGCAACCCATCATACTCGAATGCAAAATTCTCCTGAAGGTCGACAAACAGACCTAGATCTGAGGGGCCAGCCCCAATCCCAACTATGTGGACAGTCGCACTCCCTCCAGAAAAATTCACTTCAGAGGACAACACTGAAGCTACAGCTCAGGAAGTGACATGTTTGATCAAAGCACATGGGAGCAAATTAAGGGTGAGGAAGAGAGAGTGGAGCATACTTTGGCAACCAAGCCTTGAGGTTGATATCCCTGCTCGGAGAAGCCAATAGCCAATGCACAGGGAGGACAATAGGGCTATCCCTCACTGACCCATAGCCCTAAGGGGACAAAACTAGAGACACCGTGTGAGAATTGCACCCAATCTGACCCCTTTACACAGAGGGAAACCCTAAGGACATGCATGAGAAAAGCAATTGAAGCAGAGTGAGGGAGTCCCCCAGGGACTCCAAAAATAGACCTCCAGGCCAGGACATGGCATTCCATCAGTTTTGACTGGAAAACACTCCTGTGATAGGTAGGATTGTTGTGCCAACATGACACAAGAAGATAAGTAGATTTGTTGTGACAACATGGCCAATGAACACATGTGATATCAGTGGAAGGGTAGAGCTATAAATGATTCAGTGAGCCCCACTCTTTCTCTCTTACTCTTGGATCTTCCGGCCATCCGGCAGCCTTGTTTGTCCTCTGCCTTGATTTCCAAGCTCCCCTACCCCTGGGACACCTAATCTGTGGACTGTGCTGCTGTGAATTGAGTTTCCTTCAAGCCCTGTTTTGCCATGCTACTGGAATATACATCTCTTGAGCTGAGGACTGTC
>PVJH01030072.1:13267-25453 GCA_004026705.1 Nesogale talazaci
GCCCAGGGGCTGAAGGGGGGGGGGGGGGGAGAGACCGTGTGTACCCAAATCCAAGGTGGTTTTCATCTTCCTCTCTCCTCCTACCTACCTGGGCTCCGAACCGGTTCATTCTGGTTGCACCCCCACTAGGATTGTGCCTTTTCTGCCCAGGGACACCGGATGGGAATCTACGTTTTAAGCAGAGGTGCAGGGAGCCCCCTGTCCAGGCCCAGGCAGGTTTTGAACTGCGTTTCAGAGCAAGGATCCTGGAGGCAAGGAATGTAACAAGCCCACTGCGTGAGCAGGGGTCCAGGCACTGAGCAACCCTCCGTTGCTGGCATCCCTCTGGCTCATGAGGGTGGGCGAGAATGGACCCCCAGGTGGGATGGATCCTTTGTCCCAGATAATGGCTCCAACAGTCTCCCTCACACCCAGGACACAGCCTGTCCTCCAGGGACACGCTCTTAAAGACTGCCCCTACCGCGTGCCCGCGCGCTGGGCTCCTGGTAAGGGTAACTGGGTAAGAAAGGGGTGGACATAACCGATGACTCTGAGGCCAATCTCTTCCTATGGCGAAGGAGGCATTGGGGGCTGCAAAGGGCCAGAAGCTCCCCTCGCCTCCACCAACCACAATGCAGGACGCTGTCCTACGGGTCCCAGCTGGCCAAGCACCACGACTGTCGGCTGAAGCGCCGAGCCGACACTCGCCCTTTTCACCCAAGCCCTGCACGGATTCCCCCCGACCCCGACTCGGCCCCGCTCTCCTCAGGCCTGGGCCACGGGGGACGGACGAGGACAGAGAGGGCAGGGCGGCCCGCGTGAGTGTCACTTACCCAAATGCAGCCCTCCTTCGGGAATCCCGTCTTCGGAGCCGTCCTCGGAGCCGCCGTCCCCGCGCTCCACGGGCCCGCTCTCATCCAGGCTGGGTGCCAGGTCCGGGGAGGCCACGCGAGGCTGCCGCCCATCGGCGGCCAGGGTGGGGGACTCGGCGTCGGCCCGCCGCTCCTTCTTGTGCACCCGCGAGTGCAGCACCAGCTGGTGGTACGTCCGGAAGGCCTTGCCACACTCGGAGCAGTGCGTGGGCTTCTCCTTGTGATGGGCCAGCTTGGGGTCCCCGTCGCCAGACACGTCCCCGTTCGCCGGCCGGGCCTTCTCTTTCTCGTGGGCGAGGCCCCCACAGCTGCCTTTGCCCCCCTTGGGCTTCCCGGCACCTTCCGAGTGGCCTTTGTTCGCGGCGCTCCAGATCTCGCCCAGCTCCTCCTTGTCCGAGCAGGAGTCGTCGTTGTCGGTGCTGCCCTCCTGCCCGGGCTCCTTGACCTCCCCGCGGCTGACGGCCACCTTCCCTTTGGTGGCCAGCTGCCAGGCCTGGTAGGTGGTGAACGGGTCCAGCTGGGGGATCCACTTGGCCGGCTTCTTGGCGTGTTCCAGGTGGGCTCTGGGCCTCAGGCTGAGGAAGTGCAGGAACTCTTCCCGGGGGGACACCACCTCGGGCTGGGGGCGGGCCGCGGGCTCTCTGGTGTGCACCTTGCTGTGCTCGATCAAAGCCTCTTTGTCCGGGAAGAAGAAGCCACAGAACATGCAGATCTTGAAAGGCGACGCGAGGCCCTCGGCCGTCTGCTCCTGCACCACCACCTCGTTGATGGTCGCCGGGCCGTCGAGGCCCTGCTGGAGCTTGCTCCGCGCCCCGGCCTTGCCTGTGTGCGTCCGCATGTGGTTCTTCAAGAACCAGGGCTCCCGGAAGCGCCGCCCGCACACGGTGCAGCCGTAGGTGAAGGAGTCCTTGTGCTTCTTCATGTGGGCCTCGACGTCGTAGGCCGCGCTGAACGTCTGCCCGCACACCTCGCAGCTGGGGTCTTCCTGGTCTGGGCAGCTCTTGCCCGTGGGGGGCTCGGCGCCCATCTGGCCCTTGTCCAGGGGGCTCAGGTACTCAGCCTCGACGCGCAGCACGGCCGGCTCGCAGAGGGTGGGCCGGTGCTGCACCAGCACGTGCTTGTTGAGGTCTTCCGAGCGGGCGAAGGCCTGGCTGCAGAACATGCAGTCCAGGGGCAGGGGGCCCTCGGGCTGCACGCTGCTCCTTTCCTGCGTGGGTCGGAACGGAAGGGCTGTGGCAGCCCCTTTTATAGAAGGGCCTTCCGTCACCTCGGTCGGGGGTCCCAAGGAATTGCTTATGACCTCAGGCCCGTCCATATACACCAAGAGGGACTGCGTTGGCATGTCACCTGTCACTGTCGCACGCACCGCACGCACAAATCTCTGGAGTGGGCGGGAGGGAGGCCCCTTGTACGGCTTTGTTGCGCTCGCTGCCCAGCGGGTGAACGAGCCCACTTCAGAGGAGGCCGGTCACTTTCTAATCTCTTTTCTTCGATGGCGTGGGGCCACCAGAAAGAGAGGCTATCTCGGGGGTCTTTCCACAGCCACGCCTGGCGTGCCAGCCCCTCAATGGCAGCGAGCAGTCAGTCCCTGGGGCCCCGTCTGCGTGAAGGAGGGAGGTGGCTGGGCGGCAAGTCAATCCTGGTGAGCCTGACACGAGGGACTTCCAGAACCTGTGGAAGGGCAGAAGAGGAACTTGAGCTTCTCTGAGACCACCCCACAGCTGCCCTGGGGTAGTCACCCATCTAGTGCCTCTCCCTCCTCCCCGATACTAGCTGACCGGCTCATCCCACCCCACCCCCGGCAGAGGAACCAAATGGCGAGCCACTCGTTCATCCAGCTGCGAAGCTTGGAAGCAGGGTGCTGTGCTCATTCCACTGTGTTGAAGTCTGTCGGGTAAGGTTCCCAGACGCCGCCTTGGTGGCACCTCGGTTAGAGTGCTCCCCAGCCACTAACCAAAAGGTAACTAGTTCCCACCCACCAGCCTCTGGCTCAAGATTTACAGCCTGGAAGCCCTCGGGCTCCTGCTGTGCCCTGGGAGGGTCCTGGGCGTGGGGATGATTCCAGGGCAGTGGGCTTGTCTGAGGGCTGTTCTCAAGGCCAACCAGAGGCACAGGCCTCCACAAGACCAGCGATGGCAAAACTTGCTAAGATAAGATGGCAAAAAACTCCAAAGGGTTTGAAACCAAACATCGCGAAGCAGCCAGAGGTACAAATGATTCTCCCGGGAAAGCACACCAGTCACGTGGGGCCTCGGGTCGCCTGGAGATGCGCACACTTCCTGGGTGAACCTCCCAAGCAGGGAAGGTGGGGAGACCTCTCCCAAGGCCCCCATGTTCAGAAACAGCAGCACATGGTCGGGGGGACCTGGAAGCCCTGTAGCTCCACAAGACATCCCCAACCTCAATCGTGGGCAAGGTCCACCGGCAGGGCCTCCTGGTCCCATCCCACTGCTGTGAACACTTCAGGGGGTCCCAGGAGGGCGGCCCTGTCAGCAACCTGCAGGCTGAGTGGTTCAAGGCTAAATGAAGCTTTGCTCTCAGAGAAGACAAGTTCTGACCCCAAAGCTGCCCACTTTCTGGGCCAGCAGAGGAACTGTTCTCCGTGATCAGTCCCCACCCCACCCACCACTGAGTTATCTGATTCTTCAAAGCTACCGCCATCCACAGTACAGCTCCCCACCCCCACCCCCCGCCATCAAAGCACAAAAGCTCTGACTTTTCTCTACGTCCTCAAAACAACTCAAAACAACAAGGGCTCCGGGGCTCAGAGGCCAGGCGGCATGTCCTCCTTTCGTGAGGCCTAAGAAGCAGGCACATGGGGACAAGGAATGGGGGGTGAGGGTGTATCTGTAGCCTTGAGTAAACTCACAAAGTTACCCTCAGCGAGGCTGCTGCAGATCCAAGATCCAGGTGGAGGGAGAAGGCGGAAGGGGTTCTCTAATGTCTTAGTCTGGTGGCAGTCACAATAGTAAAGTGGGTGCTTATCAACATGGTGGGTGGATACAGAACACTCCTGAGGCCTAAGTTCTAGGCTGGCCTAAGTCACAAGCTTAAAGCCACGCCCCCCGCACCCCGCCCAGGCTCTCTGTCTTCCATTTCCTGCAGATTTGATAAAACCAGCACAGATCCTCCTTCCCATTCTCAGACTCTCAGAGGGAAGACCTACATTTACAGAGACAGGGGCTCCTAAGAGTTTGCAGTACTCTAACCCTGAGACCACCCCCCCAACCCCCCATACAAACTTCACAGCCGGCAAGTCCATGTAGACTCATCACAATCCTTCCTATAGGGCAGGCGTAGAACTGCCCCTAAGGGTTTCTGAAGATTAAAAAGCCGCCTCTTTCTCCTATGGGGCAGCTGGGGGTTTGAACTGCCCACCTTGGGGTTTGGCAGCCCTACATGTAACCTACTATACCACGGGGCTTCGCACGCATCAGGAGAGGAAATGATAACTGAGAGATAATCTGGGCTCCATGCCGCTCGCTATTTGCTAACTCGACAAGGGTTCACTGAGAGCTGGAGATGGGCAGTATCTTAACTGAAGAACCCCACGTCCTAGAGAGGCCGCTCACAGGTCAGGAGCTAGATGAGAAACTGCCCGAGTTGCACACAAGCAACATGTTATCAATTTCAAGGTGAAGAAACAGTGTCTTTTTCCCAGGCTTTTCCTCCTTTTTGGGTGCTAAAAGGACATCTTAAAGAAAAAACGACCCAGTAGCAAGAGCAAACAAACTCTTCCCTCCACGGCCTCCCGTGATTCTGATTCAAAGGGACCACCAGTGCCAGACTCCCACGTCTCAAGTGTTCTGTAGATAACAGAGTATGTACAAATCTCTCTAGTCCAAATCTTTTCTAAAATGGCTTCCAAACAGGACACCAAGCCCCAGATAGTATGAGCCAGGTATTTTTTTTCTGCTCCAGGCAACAACCTAACTTAAGTTACCGGAAGTTTTACACTACGAGGATACATAGTTTGGTTAGTATTGTTATCTCTGCAGTGCTGGCATTCAATAAAAGGAAGTCACCAACACCTTCCAAGTCGCCCCCCCCCTTCCACTCCTCCCCCCCCACCCCCAGCAGCTTCCTGGTCATCTTGCCTCAGACAGACCCTGCCACTCACTTCAGTGTCGCCCGCCCTCCTGCGGCCCAACACACACCTTGCTCAGACGTGTGGAACCCTCCCCGGCAAAGCGAGTGCCTTTCCTGCTCCTGGGCAAGGTTCTGATGGTCAGAACTAAAACTGCCGCCCGAGGGGCCACGGTTCCCCGGGTGGCAGTCATCCTTACAACCAACCCACTCAAACCCTCGGTTCTGCTGTCCCAGAGTGGGGGAGGAGAGAACCAGAGAGAGCATGCTGGCAGTGTGAAAACTCTCTCTCTCTCTCTCACACACACACACACACACACACACACTGTCTACACTTCCACTGAGGACAGGAAAACATCTGGGGAGGGGACCACAGAGCCCACCCCTCCAGCCTCACACTCCCACGGCCCCCCCCTCTCCACAGGCTCCTCTGCTGCCCACTGAGCAGACAGCCTAGCCCCAACTTCCAGCCCTTGCCCTTCAAAAAGGGCTGTGTGCATCCCAAGTCCTATCGCTTCTTGCTTCTGAACTACCTTTCTCTAGACTGAAGAGCAGGGTCCTGCTGGGCACCTGGCACAGGTAACCAACCAACCTGGGAAACTAACGAAATGTTCATCCAAAGTGCCTCTGTGGTTACCCGGGGCTGCGCTCAGGTCCCACTTGCACGCTCAAGCTCACCCCCGCACTCAAAAAGGCAGCCCTGATGTCTGCACCCCTCTCCTCACTGTCCCTACCCCGCAGCCCGGGGAGCGACAACCTCGGGCCTTGAGCTACACCACCACAGAGAAGAAACATTCCTCTGGGGTCCAGTGGAAAACCAGTGCCCTGCCCCGCCATCCACTCGCCAAGCACTGACCGAGCCACCTGACAAACATGGGACCCGAGCAGCCAAACAGACTGTGACATAAGGAGCGGCCAAGCCAATTGCTGAACTCCCTGCACTGCTACAGGGGTCAGAGCGCCTTCCCCGGCCAGCACGCGGCCCATGTAAACAAAGAACTGGACCAGGTTGGGGGGAGAACACTCCAAAGGCCCCAACTCATTCTAAAGAGTGGTAGTCGTAACTTTCACAAAACGTGTGTGCCTTTCCATGTTCATTTCAGCCTCTGGTGAGGTGAGAATCATCACACCTATCCCCCAGGGCACCTCAGGTGAACAGTGGGACCCTGGATCGTAAGAGATCACTGGAGTAGAACCTAGTGTGAATCCTGAAGTCTCCATCCTGTCTGCCTTCTTTGCCCACAGCTTCTTGGAAAACCCAGTAGGAGCCTCCACTGTACAAATCTCCTGTCACTGCCGGAAAACTTAAGATGCGTTTTTGTCAACAGATTTGTGACTGATGCTCCCACAACTTCTACAGCCAGTGCGGCCCCTCAATGAACAACGTGGGGCAGGACTCAGGACCCCTCGCTGACAGCCGCTGCGCTCGCTCTGGTGACCTTTGGTGGCAGCACATCAACTGTACAGGTTCTCACAGGTCTTGGAAGTGCGATGTGAATCCACCAAAGCCAAGACCCCCCCCCCCAAACTCTTCTAAGTTCTCTTGGTAGCAGATGAGGCAGCAGTTCACCTGTAGATGCTATCCCCCAAGGCCCAAGTAAATGATCCTAGAGCGTTACAAGAAAGTCAACTGGAACAAAACTGCTCGCACAGGCCATTCCACTGGACCACCCCGGCATCTGGGTGGGAGACAGAAGAGGGGTCCCTGTCCACTGTTCCTCTGATGGCTACCCATGCTTTCTACTCACGCGCTGCTCAGCATGCTCGTACAGTGGCCAGCAAAGCCTGTAACTTTAAATCTTTCAACACTAGTTCAGGGAACTCACCAAGGTCACACCCCACCAGCTAAACTGTCCATCCCACTTTCCTAATATAGCGATGGAGGCAGGGGAGCCACTAAGTTAAATCGGAGAAAATTATTTTTAAGTATTCAAAGAACCTGTTCGACATTGTGCTGTCAGGTTACTCCAACTCAAAGTTCTGGAAGAGTCTGTAAGATACAGCCTTACTCATGACTGTGTGTACCAATACTTCTCTTCTACGCAGGTTCAGAGACCAAAGTACTTTTTCTTAAACTGCCCAATTCATCCCAAATCAGTTAAGTAAGGTCAGTTAAAAGGACCTGATCTTAAATAAGTTTCTGTTTCAATAGGAGCAGATTCTGTGGACTGTACACTGGCTTTTAAAAACTCCCAGTCTGACCAGAAAAGGAGAACTGAAATCTGAGGGGTATGGAGTTAGAAGGTGGCATCTTCCAGGACGGCTACTTAACCAGGACAACTTTTAAATGTCTGCAGTCGCCTCTGGACCAGATTAACTGCAGAGATATTTGGGGGGAATTAAAAAAATAAACAATTTCTTCAACTTACACTCTTTAACCCTCCACAATGGAAACTGAAGACGTGTTTGAGTATACACGTATTACAAGAACTACATCTAGGGCTGAGCCCCGGTGGCGTAGTGGTTGTGCGCGGGACTGCGGCCCACTGGGACGGAGGTTCAATTCCAGCAGTGGGGCTGGGCCTCCTACTCCCACCACCAGAGAGCAGTGATGCCCAAAAATAAAAAAAATAAATAAATAATAAAATTAAATAAAAATAAAAAAAGAACTACATCTATAACTATGCAAATTCTAGTTGACCACCTGGTACATAACATCACCATCCTACTTCATTCACAGGGCCACAAAATGAACCTCCCAGAGTCTATCCATTTTCCCAAACCTCAAAGGGGATACAACAGAGGCAGGAAGTACTGCTTAAGGTGTGTGGCTCCTTCTGCAGGGTCATTTAAATAGGCCCCTCCCAGTGATGGTGTGATTTAGCGGCAGAGGAGGAGGATGGTTGAATGGAATGAGCAGTAAGTACTTTACTATGACTGAACTGTACATGTGAAGGAGGATGAAATGGCCATGCTGTTACATCTCTATTTATAATCCAAAAAATTAAAATTCAGTCAGTCATTACACCCCTCATCTTTTGTTCCATGAAAGGTTAAGTTTTTTACTGCTGGTTCTTTTCTCCGTTTGTTTGCTTTTTCATGATTAGCAGGGGGGGGAGGGGGGGAAAGTGCCCTTCCATTAATGAACACGTACCACCTAATCCCTGGTGAGTAATTTATGAAACTGGTCTGACAAAGCAGCTACAGGATTACAGGCGCCCCCTCCTGTTAAAACTGAACTGTTGTCATCCTCAAAAAGAAAAAAAAAACTTCCTCCTCATTCTGACTCAAAAAAACAGCAAGCCTAGACTCTGGCCAATCCACAGAACTACTTTCGATTCGAAAAAGGTTTCCCAGCCTGATGGAAAAACATACAGCAAGCCACCAGAAAAAAAAAAAAAGAGGGGCTATATTAAAAGAGATTCAACTTCAATAGTAATCACATAAAAATAAATTAAAACAAGAGGCAACCTTGGTGAGCGCTGCACAGTGCTAGGAATGTAACCAATACACATAAAGTGTTTGAAATTTATAATGAAAACTAATCAGCAACAACAACAACAACAACAAAAGGACGAAGAGAAAAGCAACATCTGACTGTGCATGTGCAGGTTGCTGGCCCGGTTCCTCTCCCCAAAGGGGCACCGGACCCAACGCAACTTCAGTGGCGCCTAGGGGCAAAAAGCCACCTGCTCGAGACAACTGCTCTCACACAACTTGGCAGGCTCACTCGTTACATTTCTCAACACGACCAGATCATTACCAAAGTGGCCCCAAATTTCCAGTCACCGGTTATGCTGCGACCCGGGGCCGGAAGTACTGGGGATGTGCAGCTCCAACGTAAAAAAACTCTTTTACGCACCAGCCCAATGGGGCTGTGAATGGTGGGAGTGGGGCAAGGGGCGCTGCGTGGGGGGTTTCCCTCAGGAGTGAGCCGGAAGATAAGACTTATGCCAGAACGGAGGGGCTGCCGGTCAGGAGTGGCAGGCTGGAGCAAAGAAAGGGCTCTGTTCTCCCACTTCCTTAAAGTCAAGATTTCTATCGTGGGCTAAATTCAAAGCTCTTTGTCCCAGATACCACTGCAATTGTGCCGAAGCAGCGAACTGGCTGGGGAAGAGGGGTCCCTCTGAGGCAGCATTTCAGAACACGTTCTGTTCTGCCCTGCCCACGAAACAAGGGGGGGAGGGAAATCCGCCCTCCCCACCCCAGCACTGGGACTGCCCCTTCCCCAATTTAACAAGTGTCCTGCTCTCTGTGTAGTAAGTACATCCACTCTTCCACACGGAACTCCACTAGTGTGGCCCCCAAGCACAAAAATCAAGGCACAGGCAGACCGATCACCACCAGCCACACACATGTAAACTTACTTAATTTACATCTTAACTGAACCTTTCCCGGTTTTAAAATATTTCACATGGCTGGGCCTAGGATGCCATTAAATTTGAGACCTGTAGTGAATCCTGTAGTCATTCACTATATACCTTCCAGGGATTTTATTTCCAGATTCTCTAGTCACTTGAAAGCAATTCCCCACACACCAGCCGTAGCCATTTTCAGATCCCTTTCTATCTCTCTCAGTCAACTTGGCATCCTTCTCGGTGGGGGCAGCAGGAGAGCCTCAAAGCGCTCACTTCCACTGTGTCACCCTAAAGCTTACAAAAAAGCCACTACAGCCCCGCTCATTTGTTTAGGAAGTACATGCGGTGGAACTGCACTGAAATGAGACCTGGACCATATAAAACCACACGGGGTCAGCCAGCTCAAACCCTCATGGCCTACAGGCCACCCAGTCCTGGCAGGTGGTACGACCACATGTGACCATTGGGGGGACACGTGGAAACACAAGGTGCGATCCGTTCATGGGGCCCATTTATGAAAGAGGCTGTGTTCCGCAGACAGGAGTCCCTCACAGGACTTCGGGGCCCCTCCTCAGGATCATGTTTGTGACAACTGAGAAAAAGAATGCAATTCTGTAAAGTGGGGACAGAGCTTGTCTTTGGGGGACCCCTGAGGTTCTAATCAAGCAGCTCAAAATTAAGAGTGCTCCAGGGTTGGGTAATGGCAACCCTGCTGTGGTGACAACGTACCGTTTTATAATAAATGCGGCTAAGAGGGGAAGAAAGAACTGATCACTGTGTATCTGAAATGAGGCGATGAGGGAACGCCCAGCCACAATTATTGCAGCACTTTGAATGTGACTTGATGATAAACCTTATTTCCTTCTTAAATAAATACCAATAATTCATCAATACATAAAACTCCCCTGCAAAAGAAAGTATAAGGACTCCCCCTTCCATTTGTCCCAGGCAGGTCCCCCCTGGTCAAAAATGGAGGATTCATCAAAGAATGTAAATCCTCGACTCCACCTTAAAAAGCCATTGCAAAGACAACCCCTCCCCCCCCTCAACCTCCCACTCCTACTACCTGGGGAGTGGGGGTGGGGAGGAATCAAAATGCTCAGGCTGAATCCAAAGAGCTTATTTAGGGTGGAGGAGAGGAAAATAGTTCCCACCAGCCGCGTCTAGGTGGTGTCGTGGGGCTCTTTTTCTTTCCCAGTAAGAGACCGAGAAAAGTCAGCTCTAAACTTCACTCACAAGTTATTAAAAGGTCAAACTGCAAAGCCTTGGGAAGGTGGCCTGGAGATAAAAGGATTAAAAGAAGTTGGACACTCAGAGAGAAGAGTGTCCTTCACCTGTAAGTCGTAATCTTTTCTCCTACTTCCTCCTCCCTGTATGCAAATGAGCAGTCGACAGGAAAAGAAGTAACCTTCCTATTCATTCCAAATTTCAAATAAAGGAAAAACCCAGCGGAGTCTGCCGTCTTCAACACAGAATATTGTAACAGACAATGCCCATGATAAAATCTGTCTTTTTAACTATCAACCAGTGAGTTTTGTCCAAACAAGGCGGCCCATATGAAGTTTATGGGGGAGGAAAAAAAAGGAAAATGCTCTCTCTTTTTCATTCTACTTCTCGAGCAACTTTTTTAAGCCAACCACCACCACCCCCAAAAATAAGTTCTTGCCCTTCAACAGAATGCTTATGTAACATTTAAGAAGGCAAAGATCCCCTCCCGCCAGGGAGGCAAAGTGGGGGTGAAGGGGTGGCAAGCAGAGCCAGGTTATCCGGAGCAAAAACAAAAAGCAAAACCAAAAGAACCAAACGTTATTAGTCTTTAGAATAGTGAACAAAACACTATCGAAAATAAACAGGACTTCTCAGAAAGGGCAGGGAAAGGGGGGGGAAGCCATCGTGTTAAGGGCACACCTTCCAAGTTCTTAGCCAGCATTAGCTAAGCAAGCACAAACTAGTGGGGTTCGACTGTTATTTTTTTTCAGGCAAAAAGCAATTAGGTTATTACTCTGCACTTGTCACTTCAGACACATAAAGGCTTTTTAGAAACTCTGCCTCTATTAGTCATTCTCAAAGTCTTATAGAAATTTGGCTTTTAGAAATTCTTATTTAGTACCAACCAAGACGGTTGAGGGGGGGGGTGGGGGGGAAGCATGCTCTAAAATATGAACGCTTCAAATGGATTTCTTGACACATACAAAAGAGAAGGTAAACGCCGCCCCCACCCCCACCCCACCCCCCAGACCCCTACCTAGCCGGCCAGGCCTGGCGGGCAGCTGTACCTCCCTGCCTTTTCTTTTGTTGAGCTTAATCTCATGTCAAGTCATTCAGGCAACTCAAAAGCCATGAAGACATAATTGAATCAACCTGAACGGACTCAGACCTGGGCTCCTGAAAACACAGTTAATGGCTCCCGCTCCTCTGAAACCGAGGAACGGCACAAACACGGTGCCCCATACCTGGTGGGCGACTAGATGGGACACCCCCCCCAACCCCCCCCAACCCCCCCCCAGCCCCAGGGCTCGGCGGAGCCGGCAACCGCCATCTAACTAAAACGTGTTTAGGAATGTCCGCAGCGCCAAACCCCGTACGGAGGCCGCGTCTCAAAAATCCAGTGTGGCTCGGGGCATTTCCAAGTAGAAGGACGGTACTCCAAAGTCTAGCTACTAACGCCCCCGCTTCGGGGAAAGGCAGAAAAGGGGGAAGTTGCTGCGGAGTGTGTGCGCGCGCGCGCGCGTGTATGAACAGACTCCGGGGTCCCAAAAGGGAGGACTCTTGCTCGTTCTGGCTGGCTCCTGCAACTAAATCTTTCGGAAAACTCCCTGCCTGCCCTGCCCACCCCACCCCCTCCCACCCGCCCAAGAATGCGACTCCCCGCGCCTGGTGGCCCAGAATCCCAAAGTGTGGGTCCCACGTCCGTCTCTAAGGTTTGAACAGCCTTCCCTGACCCCTGGGGG
>PVJH01030073.1:0-25255 GCA_004026705.1 Nesogale talazaci
TTGGTGAATTCTTTCGATGTGCACAGGTGTTTAATCTTTAATATATCCCATTTGTCTATTTGAGCCTCCTCTGTGTTTGTGTCTCTCCCTATTTCTGTTAGCCTATGTAGTCCTTGTGCCAGTGTTCTCAGATTGTTCCCAATTCCCTCATTGATGGCTCTAATAGTTTGGGGTTTACTTCAAGGTCTGTAATCCACCTTGAATTTATTCTAGTGCATGGAGTGAGGTAAGGGTCTTGCTTCATTTTCTACAGGTTGATATCCATTTTTTCCAGCACCACTTGTTGAAAAGGGCATCTGTTTCCCATTTGATACTTTTGGGGCCCTTATCAAAGATAAGTTGTCTGTATGCTTGTGTTTTTATTTCTGGATTTTCAGTTCTTTTCCATTGGTCTGAGTATCTGTCATTATGCCAATACCATGCTGTTTTGACCTCTGTGGCTAGATAGTATGTGTGAAAGGTGTGACCTCATTTAATCCTCATAGCTCCTATTTAGAATCCTCTACTGCTTTTCTTAAATATCTAGTAGTATTAGTTGTATTAGATGCTCCATAAATATGTATTAAAGCAGTGGTTCTCAGTTTTCCTAATGCTGTGACCCTTTAATACAGTTTCTCATGTTGTAGGGCCCCCTCCCCATTCAATTATTTTCACTGATATTTCATACCTATAATTTTGCTACTGTTATGAATTGGATGGTCCCTGTGAAAGGGTCATTTGACCCCAAAAGGGGTCATGAACGACTCCCAGATTGAGAACCACTGAGTTACAGCATACATGACTAGCAATGTGACCTATCAATTTATGTTAAAAAAACAACTGTTTGGGACTTGAGATACACAATTTCTGGTAAATATTTGACATGCAGGTAAACCTGCTGCTGCTGGGCCAGCTTCAAGGCTCTGCATCTTTATGGAAGCCCACAGGCCGGGTTCTCCCTTAGAGTCATGGGCAGAGGGTTTTTATTTAGTCACTGCAAGCTGCCAATCTAGGGAAAGAATTGTAATTAAAGCAGATCTTTTTTGAAGAACTCTTCATTCACATCAATACCAAAGTGTAGATTTGTTTTTAAATCATTATATTAGGGGCTCTTTCAGGTCTACTAACATTCCACACCTCAATCGTATCAAGCATATTTGTACATATGCTGCCATCATTGTCTTCTAAGCTGTTTTTGATGGCGGCTCACACAACTCTTATCACAATCCACGCAAACATCCATCGTGTCAAGCACATTTATACATACGTTGCCATCGTCGTTCTCGAAACATTTGCTTTCTACTTGAGCCCTTGCGAAAGGTATATTTTGTATATTTCACACTACTATCATAAGATAATTGACAAAAATTTCAGAAGTAGGTCACCAGGATTTTCTTTCTAGTCCGTCTTAGTCTGAAAGCTCCACTTAGACCTATTCAGGATCATAGCAACTCACAAGCCTCCACTGAGTGAGCGGGCTTGGGTACCCATCGGTATATTGTCTAGAAATTGAGCCTAGACTTTTCACCTGCAAGAAGAGAATTCTATCACTTAGCCACCACCGCCCATGAGTTCGGCTAGTCTAAGTGAAATGCAACTACCCAATTACAATGACTGGTACTTGTTGTTTTTGTTAAGTGCCATTAAGTCAGTTCCAATTCATAATGACCCTACCTACATACAACAAAACAAAGTATTGCCCCGTCCTGTGCCCGCCTCACAATTGTTCCCATGGTTAAGTCATTGTTGTAACCACTTTATCCATCTATCTCATTGAGAATTTTCCCTTTTCTTACCAAGCTTGATATCCTTCTCTATGGACAGGTCCTTCTTGATAAGATAACCAAGGTACAAGAGCAATTTTGCCACCCTTGTTTCTGAGAAGAATCTGGCTGAACACCTTTCAAGATAGACCTGCTTCTTTTTCTGGCAGCCTGCAATCAACTGTAGTGTAGTTCTTTGACCAGCATACATGTCTGCACTTCACTCCAGAACACAATTCAGAAGTGCAGAATCTTTCACCCAAAGTTCTCCTCCTTTTCCCTCTCTTAAACAGGTGGCATATGTTGGTGAACCCTGAGATACATTCACCAGTCATGTGGGGAACAGAAGTCCTTAGGACAATATAGAAGTTCCTGTAGGATTTGAATTGAACAATAGCAGGGGTTGCTTTTGACTGCCTGTTTGTCCTGGACCTAGCATGCTCGACCAACAAAGAGTTAAGAGGGTCCAGCCAGCTCCTGGGTCTGGTCCTGAGGCTGGTCCAGCCAGCCTCCTGATGGATCTGGGGGCTTTGTCACTTCTCTGGAAACTCAGCCAAGGATGTCAAGTCATGAGGATGAGCTCACCATCGCCTTATTAATGCTCCACCGGCAACGAAAGGGGGTGGTAGACAGAGTTATTTTTCCAGAGAACACTGTCTTCTGACTTAGTCCACCAAGGACAAGCGCAGTTCAGAATACATGGCATTTCTTCAGGAAGCAGATACAGTTCTACAGGCTCTTCCGTGCAATAAGAAACCCCATAAAGCTCAGTCTTTTTATGACCTGTGGACTCAAAACATACTTGGTGGCAAAAACAGATTTGACAATTAGTCGTGTCTCAGAGCACCTACCCATCACAATCACATCGTTTGCCTCATGGCATTTTGAAATTTGGGTTTCATTTCCGTCGTCTCTTCAAAAAGTACTCCTGTAGCTACCAGTGAAATAAGGAAAGGGAGAAAGGAACTGTCCACTATAATCAATAATGCATGGTGTCTGTCTTAATGAAAACGAGAGGGTTGAAATGAAAGCCACATAGCCACACTAAACAGCAGAAAGGCAAATTGTGAAAGATTCACCATGGCAGTGCTGACCAAGAACGAATTTTAAACGACAACAAAACATTTCAAAGGAAAAATAACACAGATCATGATGATGTGTTTTATTAAATGGATTTTACAGTGAAGAAGTGAACATATTTGATTACTTTATTGCTCATGAAGCTAACTATAATACACTCCAAAAAATGGAACCTGGGCAGCAATGTGAATATTCAGAAAGATACCTACAGAACAGTGTAAAATATCTAAGAAGTCTGTAATGAAAGAACTGCTGAATTTGAAGCAGCTAAAATTGTAACAAACTTCCTAAAGTAGTGTCTGATATAAATCAATCCTGAACACATTCGTAATTTTGATGGTAGACCTCTCTCCTTGGCGATGCTCTCCCACCTTTAAGTGAAAACCACTGGCGATGGCTGAGAAGAGGGCATCCACAGGTTTGCACCACAGGTGGCATAGATAGACTCTTCTTGGATGTGCTGGGACTGCCAGCAAGAAAAAGTCGCCGTCAAAAAGTTCGAAAGACATATGCAATTTACCTGTACAAGTGTATGTAAATAAGAAAGCATGACTAATTAGAGAAAACTTGAAGATGGGTTGGATAACTACTTTTGAACCAAGAACACGGCTTATTAAAAACGACCTGGACTGGAAGAGGACTATCAAGCTGTATTGCTCATGTACCATGGCTTTTCACACCATTCTCCTGAGCTTGAGTAAATTCATGTCTTCCGTTTTTCTTTCCCTCACAAGGTGATGTACGTAGAACAGATCTGGGGGTCAAGGAATTCTACACCCTTTGAAGAACAAGTGTAAATACTTCTTTTCACACTATATGTTTACTTCAGTGAACAGAGGCACAGGAATCCAAGAGTTCCTAAAACAGTATATAGACTTAAGGATTCATTTATGGACTTTTGATGCTCAGCATGTTATTATTGTTAAATCTTTGCTACAGGCATTTGGTTACTCTGATGTTAGTAAATAAAACTGTCAACAAGACTTAAAATGATTTTGGATCACTGTTGTGAAAAACAATACATCAACCTGTTATTTACACAAAATATTATTGGTTGACTATGGGAGTGATTCCCCAAAAATACAATCATTAACAGTAACGCAGATATGTGTTCATTGACTGGAAAGGAAATTGCTGAAACACAAAAAGTAGATGTGCATGAGAATATCAGTGATAATGATGATATTATGACTAGATGAAAAAAACCATCAAGTGATCCGGTAAAAATATGTGAATCATTACTAGTTATTTAGTTTGGGAGAACATGCTTTCATCAGTGTGGTTGACACTCAATAAAAGGGTAACCTTAAACAGAAGTGTCGCTTACTGAAATAACACTGAAGAAAGCCATTTTTAATGAACAAATTTGAATCAGCATTGTTTCTTGAGAGCTGTGAGTAGCACAGGCAATAATTCCCCTGGAATCATTTGAGCAATTGCAGTGGGATGAGATATCAATTGGGGCATAACTGTCCTAGGTCAGTGTTTCTCAATCTTCCTAATGCCCTGACCCTTTAACACAGTTCCTTGTGTTGTGGTGACCTCTCCACCCATAAAATTATTTTCGTTGCTACTTCATAACTGTAATTTTGCTACTGCTGTGAATTGGCGACCCCTGAGAAAGGGGTGTTCAACCCCCAAAAGGGTCGTGACCCACAGGTTGAGAACCGCTGCCCTACAGGCTGCCATTCCCAGGTCAGGAAACTCAGTGTTGGTTTGAAGGTGGAGAATCTCCATTTCCATCCACGTTGCCTCTCATAGGCAAGACTGAGCCTTGTCCCAATACGATGGTTTCTGGGTTCCAAGAAGATGAAAGACCTCATCAGGTATAGCTTCACCAGGTTCGCAGCGTCACTTTTATGCATTGAATTGTTTTCCCTCACCATATGTACGCAATCCTAACACTATTCCTCTGGCTGGATCTCATTTAGGAACTGAGGGTTCTGGTTTTTTTGGTAATGAGATTATATCCTAAATTAATTAGGATTAATTCTGAGTTATAAGGAGCAGCATAAACACAGAGACCAGCAAGTACAAATAGGGGGATACAGAGACCACGTGAGTATTGCAAAGAACCGCGGATTGCCAGAACTATGGAAACTAAAAGAGAAAAGGATCTTTCTTTCCACTGAGTCGACAGAGAGGGAGCTTTCTCCTGACCTGTGCTGTTCATCTGGGCGTCTGATCTATGACCTGTGAGGAAATGCATTTCTCATATGTTGGTTTTGTTTAGTTTTTCAAAGCAACCAACTTACTATTGCAGTTGCACTAAGAAGCTAAGATGTTCACCTTCACAACATTGGCCTTTCAGAAGGCCAAACAAAGTTCAAGGATGTATAGAAATAGACTCCATCCACTGGTAGGAAAAGAATCATTGTCACACTACAAAGGGACATGAGCAGAATTGTTAAGACTGTCTTTGCAAATAATCTACACAATGTCTTCATTTCCAAGGCACTTATTCCTTAGGCAAAGAGCCCAGGTGCCTTCGTAGGTAAGTGGGCTGCTGACGGCCAGGGGAGAGATGCTGCGCTCTCCCTCCATGAAGAGTCACGGGCTGGGTTGGTCCCCACAGGCACAGTCCCCCTGTCCTAGAGGATCACTCTGAATTGAAATCGACTCCATGGCACTGAGTTTGGTGTTTTTGTTGTTATTCCTTATTCAAGTTTCTTCTGTTATTATTTTCCTTCTGATGGAAGAATTTCCTTGAACATTTTTTTGGTCTTCTGGTGTGCTAATAAGTTTTCACAGGTTTTGTCTAAAGATGTTTGAATTTTACTTTTGCTTATGTTTCTTTTTTTGAAAAATGTTTTCACTCCATGTAAAATTCTAGCCTGCTAAAATATGCAACTTTCCTCTACTTCTTCAATGCTTCTGCACCCCACCCCACCCACTATCTACCTTACAATTCTGGCTAGACCTGAGGGTGTACACTGGTTCGGACAGGAGGCGAAAACATGGGGAATCCAGAAGAGATGATCCCTTCAGGACCAGGGGTGAGAGTGATGATACCGGGAAGGTGGGGTAGAAAGGGGAACTGATTACAGGAATCTACATATAACCTCCTCCCTTGGGTAAGGACAGCAGAGAAGTGGGTTAAGGGATACATCAGAAATTGTACAATATGACAAAATAATGATAATTTGTAAATTATCAAGGGCTCATGAGGGAGGGGGAATGGGGAGGGAGAGGAAATATGATGAGCTGATAACAAGGGCTTAAGCAGAAGGAGGATGTTTTGAGAATGATGGCAACAAAAGTATAAATATGATTCGCATAGATGTGTGTATTGATTGTGATAAGAACTGTATGCGCCTCCAATAAAATGATTTAAAAAAATAAATTCTAGCTTCACATTTTTTGTTTTCTTGCAGCATTTTAAAAATTCCATTCCACTGTCTTCTGGCAGGCACATTTATTAACAGGAAAATTGAGGTTATTCTTAAATTGTTCCTCTATATGTAATCTTTCTTCTTTCCTTTTTTTTTTCTGGATTGCTTTTAAGATTTTCTCTCTGTGACTAGTTTCCCATTATTTGATTGTGGTATGCCATTGTGTTGTGTGTGTATATGTTAATTCCTTGAAATTCATTGAATTTCTTGGCTTAATAGCATGGTAGAAAGAGTTTTCAGTTGATCTTTGATAATCCCACCCCTACTGTACATATCCTGTATAACTTCCTCACCTCGAGCAATGAATATGATTGGAAAGTAACTCTCATGATCAAGTTATGTTCAGTGGCACACTTATCTTTGTAAAATTGGGGTTATTCTTGGTTTGCCTGACCAAATCAGGTGAGCCCCTTGAACGAAAAGGGCTCTTCTGGCTGAAAGAGATCTGAGCTCTGCAGTAGATTTGACATAAAGGGAATCCCATTACTGACTTTAAAGATTAAAAAGGGTCAAGTGACAAGGACCTGAGTGCAGTGTCTAGAAGCTGCAGAGTCCCAAGCAGCATATTCACCAACAAACCTATGCCGACACTTCGGACCTTTAGAAATTGTGACATAATGCACTGGTGTTATTTTGAATTTTTAAGTTTGCATCAGGTTGAAAACAAATACAGAGCATGTGGTTTTCATTAAGTTTGGATGTTTTTCAGGCAGCTTTTTGAATAGTTTCCCAACCCTTCCTCATTCTTTTTGGAGCATTAATTATACATGTGTTAGCATGCCCCTGTCCTACAGGCACTAAGACCTGTTAGTCTCTTTGTCCAGTCTCTTTCGCTCTGCTTCACTTTAGGGAAAAAAATGGGGTTTTATGCTTGTATAAAGAGTTAGTCTCAGAAACTCACAGGGGCAGTTCTACCCTAGCCTACAGGGTCACTATAAATTGGCATCAACTTGATGGCAGTGAGAGGTTATCCATTACCTAATTTTTATTACTATATGTTCACTGATTTTCTTTTCATCAGAACTAATTTTCTCTTAACTCCACTGAGTGCATTTTTGAAAGTTTTCACTACTCTTCTAATGTTGTTGACATTTTCTTTTAAGTACCTGAATACATTATTAATCATCTGTTTTAGAGCCCTAACCCCTAGTATCTTCAAGCACACCTTGCTTCAAAAGATGGTGGAGAGGGATGAGTCCTAATTCTTTCAGAGTGGTGTTCTGTAAAACAAAGCACAGCTACAGATGATGAAAAATGCCTGTAATGATGGAGGCAGTGGCACCTGTAATTCAAGGAAAGCCAAGGATTTTTTCGGAGTGACTGAAAGCTGGGAATTTGGTGTGGAAGCTTCTCTCTCTGAGCACAAGCAATCAACACAGACAGAACCCTAATTTGCCCTAATATTTACGGCAAGTCCCCAGGGCTATGAGAAAATACATTTCTGTTCTTTAAAATCACCTTTTGTGGTATGTTGATACAGCAGTCCCAGGAGTTTAAGACAGAGTACCATATGCCAATTTTCTCATCTATGTTATTTGTAGATCTGTGTATACTGATTTATTTATTTATTTTACTAGACATCAATCACATTTTTCTGCTTTAAAAGACTAGTTACTTTTACTGAATGCTCGACACTGTAGATTTCATCTTGTTGAGCTCTGGCTTGTGTTGTTGTTGTGCTTTAAACAGTGTTTCTAATAGGCTTGATCATATTACATTTTAATATTTCAAGGCCTACTGTGGTAGTTACACAATCTGATGCCAACTTGAGACTATTAAGAGTGAAGGGGTGGAGTTTAGCCTGTCAATCAGGTCACAGCTGCATGGTCTCATTTGGAGGCGCTCTGTAGATAAACAGCTTGCTGGAGGGAGGACAGACACACTCTCTACGTAGTTTTCCCGAGGACAAGACAAATGGAGCTATGCGAGAGTCCTGGAGCTGAGGGAACCACCTGGAGATCTATACCAGCATGTAGATGCTGCCACTGCCACTGGGTCCATAAGACTTTTCACCCACTGGCCAGTGACTTTTCTGCATTTGGCATCATTACCTGTGTTACATATGAGTCTGAAAAGGGATTTCTAGACTTTATAGACTGATATAGAAATAGCATTTATATATAAATGCTGAATAACAACAGAATTTATATCAGATATATGGATTCATATCAGACTTATGAATTTGATCTCACTGGGCTGGGATGTTTCCTTCATTATAAAATTGCTCTTTATTAAACACATGAATTTATGAATTCATGTCTATGAATTTGTTTCTCTAGTAAACCCAGAGTAACATGCCTACTGTTAGGGCAGAATTCAAGTAGCCGTTAGCCTGTGGTTGGTTTAATGTGTCTAATGTGTGACACTGAAAAGTCAACACAAACTTTTCCCTATTATTTGTCTTGACTGTGAGTCTCATCACCCTGTTTGAGGTACGGTTAAATCTGCAGCTGCCTGGCCATTCACTGCCTCACATCTGATGCGTGCTCAACTTCTTATCTGGCAACAAACTCATGAGGGTTTCCAAGTTGCATTTCTAGAGTTCTTGTTCTCCAAGGATCCTTCTTTTCTGGTAGACCTACCAACAAATTCCAACTCACTCCCCTGATCTCTAGTCTCTTCTCCTGGACAAAATGAGCCCCTCTGAACTTGGGCTCCCCCTTCCTGGACTATGATCTAGAAAATGACTTGAGGAGGAAAACAAGGGAGATTGGAGCGCTCATCTCATTTGTTTTCGTCTCAGAGCATAGCGTTGCACCATATGCTATCTATCATCTGAAACAGCTGTATCCTGTATTTGTCTCATTTTAATTGTTCACAATAGAAAAAAGAAAGCTGAACTCAGTTCATCATGACCAGAAGCAGAAGTTGGAGGACCCTGTTTGAGTGGCCTGTCTTAAGCTGCTCCGTCATCACTTGAACATCTTTGCTCCTGACCTATCATCCACTGTCTGCCTATAACTTGATGACAATGAGGGCAAAACTGTCTTAGTCTCTTCTCCAACATTTTTAAGTAGCTAGAAGTAAGGGCTATTTGCTGGATGCAGATATACAGTATTTAACCTAGCTTGAACCTATGTATGATGGGAGTCTTACTGATTATTTCCCTTAGAAACATGAAATACTAAAGTGTTTGTATGGTCTATCTTTGTCCAAAGGAGCCCTGGTGCCATCATGGTGATCCCGGGATGAAGGAAGAACTCTGTAAGCAAAAAGCATCCTCCTTGATCCTCTCACAGTTCCTTTGCTTCTATTTGTCGACGTTTTTTTGCTCTTTGAATGAGCACGGCTTTCTTTCCAATGCCTACTGCATCTCTGACTCCAGGAAGGAGGGCAGAAGCAGAAAGAGCAACGCTTCTCTGAGGCAGGGTTTTAGAACTTTGAGTTTCTGATGACAATGCTCCTCTTCTCTCTTCCCAAAGATGAGTTTCTGGAGAATTTCCAGAAAATGTATGATTGTTCTTTGATATTTGCCGATCATTTTCATTCTCCTTTCCATCTGTATCCACCACCAACCACACACACACATAGACATGCATATGCACAGATGCATCACTGTGCCCTTTTCCCTTGAACTTTTCTCCCTTAAGGCTAAAGAAATTGCATCTGCCTTTTAGTTAATTTTCCTTTTTTTAATGATTTTATTGGGGGCTCTTAAAACTCTTATAATATTCCATACATCATTTGTATCAAGCATATCTGTACATGTTGTCATCTTCATTTTCAAATATTTTCTATTTGAGCCCTGTGTATAAGCTCCCCTCCTTTTTTTTTTTTACATTATAAATCATTTTATTGGTGGCTCACACAACTCCCAATCCACACATACATCAATTGTATGCCAGCCACATTTGCAAACCTGTTGCCATCATCACTCTCAAAACATCCTCCCTCCACTTAGGCCCCCAGTACCAGCTCCCATATTTCCCTTCCCTCCCTACTGCCTCTCCCCCATGAACCCTTAATAATTTACAAATTGTTAAATTGTTATTACCCGTCCCTATCGTACACTGTCCAATGCGTCCCTTCAGTCACTTCCCCATTGTCCGTACCCCAGAGAGGAGGCTATATGTAGATCCCTGATATCGGTTCCCCCTTTCTATCTTATACACTGACCCCTGTGACCCCTTATGGGACAGAAGGACAGGAAGAGGAACAGCTCCCCAGTCACTTTTTTCTGTCTGCTCGTGTCTATTTCAACTGCCCTTGAGTCGTGGCAGCCCATGCAGAACAGACTACTGTGGGACCCTGTGCCAGCCTCATGCCTCACTGGGCGTGGAGTCATTGTGGGCCAGAGGGTTTTTGTTGTCTCCTTTTCAGAATGGAATCTCCAGGCCTTCCTTACTCATTCGGCATAGCCTCGAATTTCAGCTGAAACTCGTTCAGTCTCATAGCAACATGGAAGTCTCCCGCGGTGTGCAGGGGTGATGTCCATGAAGGGCGCTGGTTGTGAATTGAACCTCTATCCCTTCATCAGAAGTGAGGAATTCCCAAAAAACAAAACAAACAAACAAAAAGGGCTGAGCCCTGGTGGCGTAAGTGGTTGAGTGCAGGACTGCAGCCCGCGGGCTTGGCGGTTCAAATCCAGGGGCGGCTCTCAGGAGCAGTGCTGGGTAGCGCCCACGACCACCAGAGGCAGTGATGCACCATCTGCCCCCCCCCCAAAAAAAACAAACAAACAACAGAAGTGAGGAATTCTACTACAGAACCACCCCGGCTCCCTCCGCAGCTCATAATGTTCTTAGGCGCCATCCAGCCAATCTCAGCACCTCAGGACCTCAGGCGACAGACGAGATTGCCGCACAGGGTTTTGCAGGCTGTGGTCTTTATGGGAGGAGGCCACCAAGTCTTTCTTGCACAGAGCCACCGTGTGCTTCCTTGTTGCTCTTGGGGTTGGGTGCTGGCGGGTCAGTTCTGACTCAGAGCCACCCCAGGTGGGACAGAGCCAGACAGGGCCGGTCCTGCATCCTCCTTAGAGGTGGTGCGGGTGTGTGTTTGTCATCTGCATAATGTGTTTAAATTTACTGATTCCCACTAAGCCATCCAATCCAGAACCACAATCATTATCACAATGCACACTCCTGAGATACATTTAAATGCACACAGAGATCTAAATGCATCACAACAACATGTCTTTGAATTTATTAGACAGGGCATAGAATTTTCATGAACTGTTTTCTTAGGGCTCTGGCTATTTCTCTTAACGGTTTTAGAACATTCCAGTGCAAGTGGCTCTTTAGTAAGAAAACAAATCATTCTCAACATTTCCCTCTATTATGCATTACAGAAGCCTCTGTCTCCGATGTCAGAACACCCACGGTGCCTGTTAAAAACTGCTGGAAATAATCTCTGCCATTCAAAATCCTGCGACCTTACTTCCTATGACGCACCCTCAATTGTCTACCTGGGCCTACTGAATGCCTGCCTATATTAGGATTTCCTGTTTGTGTGTTTTGTACCCTTGTGGTTACATGAGATTTAAAACTGGGTTGCTAAAAAGGCTTAGAGTGTGAAAATCCGATATGTTCACAATTCCTTGGAACTAGACTGACCCCTATTGTATGCTGCCATTGAGATCTTAAAATGTGGCTCATCCGCATGCAGATGTACTCACTATAAATATTAAAATAAAATAAAACCCATAGCCATTGAATCGATTCCAAGTTATCGCGATGGATGCTGTAGGAGAGAGTTGAGCCACTCAACAAGGTTTCCAAGGTTTTTAAAGGAGCAGCACACCTCACCTTTCTTCCTTGAGCAGCCGATGGAGTCAAACTACCAACCTGTAAAACATCACATAAATTTCTTACCTTCACTATATTTCAAAGTGAAAATATCCTGGGCATACTAGGTAAAATAAAATAAACAAAATAATTTTTGTGGCAGTCATGTGCTTATGTTAATTTCATGATTGAGATGTAGGGATGGAGTCTAGCCTGTTAATCTGGAGATAGCCATTGAATAGCCAATGAGACCTCTATGTGGGCATGGCTTTCTCCTGAGACTTCTGGGAAATCTCGCGATATTTCCCTAGTGAAGATGAGAAGCTATCTCCCCCAGTTGTTGGGAGTTAGTCTCAGAGACGATGAATCACAGACAAGACAAGATGGCAGCGTCTGAGAAACTGGAGGAGCCGGCGGAGAGACCACACGACTTTGCCCTGATGGAGGCAGACCTCTGAAGCTGGGGCGGCCACATGGAGACGTCTGCCAGGGTTGAGTTGCTTCTGCTGTTAATGGATCCTGAGCACTGGAAGCGAGAGCCATGTGGAGACCCCTGCCAGCGCCAGGATTCTGCACCCACTGACCTGTGACTTCGTGAGTCAGGAGATTTTATAGACTGATTTTGGGCACATGGGCTGATATCGGACTTGTGACTTTTTACTGGACTGGGTTGGGATGCTTTCTCAATGTTCCATTCCTTTTGAACATAAACCATTCCCCTATATCCATATGCGAGTCTATGAATTTGTTCATCTAGTATACCCAGACTAACAGAATTGTACTTGTCTCTTTTTGACTAGGTGGAATAAAGTCAACAGGAACTAATAGCAACAATTAGAAAATTATATATGGAGTCACACTATCTTTCTTTTTATTAAATCATTTTATTGAAGGATCTTATAGCTCTTTTTCCCTTTTCTTTTTCCCTTTTAAAATCATTTTATTGGGGGGTTGTACAACTCTTATCACAATGCATATAGCCATCCATTGTGTCAAGCACATTTATATATATGTTGTCATCATTATCATAACATTTTCTTCTTACTTGAGCCCTTGGTTTCAGTTCATTTTCCCGCTTTACCACCTTCCCTCCCTCATGAACCCATGGTAATTTATAATTTTTTTCATGTCTTACACTGACCACTGTCTCCCTTCACCCACAATTCTGATATTTGTCCCCCTGGGAGGGGATTACACTTCGATCACTGTGATGAGCTCCCCTGTCTCCTTCCACCTTCCCCTTCCCCTCCTGAGGTTGCTACTCTCCTTATTGGTCCTGAGGGTTTTATCTGCCCTGGATTCTCCATGTTGTGAGTCATACACCTGTGTACATGCTCTGGGCTAGCTGGATTTGTAAGGTAGAATTGGGGTCATAACACACTATATCTCTGTGGTCACGTTTGCCTTAGCAAATTCTAGTCATTGTTTAAGTGAAATGTATGCATTTAATTAGAAGATAATTAGGCTTTAGAGACCAAGAACAATCTACATCCTTTCTGTTAAACCTTAATTTCTCTCTGTGAGCAGCTTTAATAACCCTGAATTTAATGAAAAACAAGTCCTCAAGGCTTTTGAGGATTAAGGAAAACAAAAGGAAGGTTGGAAAAAATAAACAATTGCTACCAGTATTGGCCTTCTCATTTTCTAAGTTGGCTAAGCGGTACTTAGACTTTGCAATGTAAAAGGAAGAAAATAAGCCATTTGATCATATATAGCTTTCCTCATTTCTCCCTAGCCTTTGTCTTTTAGGAGGGTGGAAGACTTTGTACTGGGAATTGAGTCGCCCTCAGCACCAAGGATGGATCTAGGGGAGTTGACGCCTTAAAATGAACGAAGAGTAAGCGTCTGCTCAGACTCTGTGGACTCCCTTAGGTGCAGGTGGCCATCTTGTCAATGGGACCTAAGAAAATAAAGGTGTTGGTGTTGGGTACCAGCAAGTCGTAGCTGCCCTGTGTGCAAGAGAAGGAAACTCTGGTTCTAAGCAGTCTCGTGATTGTTCTTACTTTTGAGCCACTTGCTGCAGTTACTGTGTCAGTCTGGCTCAGTCAAGTCTACCTCTTTTTCACGGACTCTCCTTTATCCAGCTTTTCTCAGAACTGGTTTTTCCTGAGACCATGTCAAAAGTCCATGAGACATTTGACCATTCTTGCTTCCGGGGAGCATTCATTCTGATGTGCTTCCATCCAGACAGATTTGTTTGTGCCAGTCTAATGGCACGTTCAAGATTCTTATATTCTTCAGTGATACCCTTCTCTTTCATACTTTAAGGAGATCTAACACAAGGACTTGGATTTCTTGGCTGCTCTTTCCCGAGTGTTGATTGTGCATCCATGTAAATTGAAGTTCTTGACAATGCCAACCCTTTTTTAACCTTGACCATGATGCTGTCTATTGGTCTAGTTGTGATCATTTTTCTTTTTTTTCATATTGAGTTGTAATCTACACTAAAAACCCATATCTTTGATCTTCATCAGTAAGTGCTTCAAGTCCTCTTCGATCTCAGAGAGCAAAGTTTCATCACCTGCATATTTCAGATGGCCAATGAACCTTCCTCTAATCATGATGTCACACTTCTCTCCATATAGTTCAGTTTTTTCATTTATTTACTTAGCATACAGAATGAATACGGTAAAAAACCCTGACACAAAACTTTGCTGATTTTAAACCAGCCATTGTCCCCTTCTTCTGTTTGAGCAATTGCCTTTTGTCTGTGTACGGGTTCCACATGAGAAAAATCAAGTGTCTGGAATTCTCAGTCATTGCAATGTTTTCCATAGTTAGTTATTATACACATGTCAAATGCTTTTACATAGTCAACAAGTAACCATCTTTCTGGTATTCTCTGTTTTCAGCCAAGATTCATGTGATGTCATCAGTGATTTTCTGCCCTCTGTATCTGGTTTGAATCCAGCTTGAATTTCTGGCAGTTCCCTCTGAACTGCTACAACCATTTTAAATTATCTTTATAATTTTACTGGGGCATTAATGATATTGTTCTATAATGTCTATATCCTGTTAGGTCATAGGTCCTCTTTCTTTGGAATGGATTTCTTCCTGTTGGTTGGCCAGAGAGAGGTCATTCACATTTCTTGGCATAGACCAGTGAGTGGTGCCAGCACTGCATTGGCTTACTGAGACGTTTCGCTGGGTATTCCATCAGTCCCCAGAGACTTGCTTTTCACAAATGCATGCAATTCAGTTTGAACATCATCTCTCAGTGCCATCAGTTCTTGATCATGTTTTAGCTACCTCTTGCTGGTGCTTCAAGTCATCCTTGAAGGGCATCAAATCCTGTCAACCAATTTCTTCATCATTGGCTTTAGTGGTTGCTGCAGAAATTTTAATAATAGCTGTATTAACTGATCTTCCTTGTATAAGTATAGATATTATCCTACCAGCATAGTACTTTCAGACAGACCTTGAAATTTCTTTATGATGCATAATATGACACCATTTCTCTGAATTTGTCATTCTCAGCATAGTGAACCATGTTTGTCAGATTGAAAATTGTCAATACCAATTGATGTCAGCTTACAAATGGCTAGGGGCTCAATCTTTATTCATCTAATTTTAATAACTTCCAAATTTCCCAGGCTCATATTTCATATACTCCACATTCTGATTATTAATGTGTACAGCTCTTTTTGTTCATTTTAATTTGTGTCCACCAGCAAATGAAGGTCTTGAAAGCTTTGGTCTTCTCACATCACCAACCTGACTGTTCTTTGAAGAAGGACCTCTTCCCCAGTTGTAATACGAGTGATTTCCAATCTCAGGGACTCATTTTCTAGCACATCTGTCAGACAAGATTCTCCAGATATTCATAAATCCTTTAGCAACTCATCCTTCAGAAGTGAACAGACCAGTTATTGCCAATTCCTGGTCTGTTCTTAGTCTAGAAGTTCCCTGAAGCCTGTCCACCATGGATCACCCTGCTGCTATTTGAAATATCAGCAGCATAGCATCAAGCATTGTAGGCACAGACAAGCCACCACAGTCTGATAGGGAACTTCTGTCCCAGAGGTTAAAGAGTGGGTAAGATGGCTGTGGCAGACTCCTGGCACATGAGAATCAGGCTTTTTCTTGAAATAATGAGTTCAATTTTTTTTTTCTCTTCAATTGTAGACATTTTGCAATTAAGAAGGAAATGAGTAAAGTAGGGATTATGAGAACTCTTCTTGTCCTCCCACAGGTAATGTTCAGAAAAGAGCATTTAAAGATGTGTCATTCATTTTTATAGATGTAAGATTCCAAATATTGTACCAGTGACGTCTCTTGAAACTTATCATTGCCAACTATTTATATAAGGAAGTCTTTCAATAAAACTCGAGTTAGTGAGTTAAATAAATGTAATGCAATAACTTGTACATTTGAGGGAAGGTAAATTTATTTTTTGAATCTTGTTTTTTGTTTGTTTGTTTTTTGGTGTTACTGCCCTCTGGTGGGAGTAGGAGGCCCAGCCTTGTTCCTGGAGAGCTGCTGCTGGATTTGAACTGCCAACCCAGTGGGCCGTGGTCCCGCACACAACCACTATGCCACCGGGGCTCAGCCCTGAGTCTTGTTTTTAAAAATATTTTTCAATCTGGCTTTAAACATGATATGTTTAAACACACTTTATATGTGAAATTAGGATTTAGGAGAAAACTTTCTAGAATATTTTAAATTGTCAAAGATATCAAAAAATTATATTCTGATTCTAAGAAAACTGTGTTTTCTTGATATCTGGTTTCCTCTCCCTTACCATTACGTCATTATTGCTTGGGGGTAAATAAATGATGAAAAAATAGTACTAGTCATTGTTTTGTTGTTTACATCTGACATATCCAATGCTTATCAAAGATTTTATTCTAAATTTCATTTTTGTGTCATCGACCTCAAGATCCACTCCGGCAAATTTGGTTTCTGAAATGGAGAAAACAATGAAATACATGGATAATCTCTATAGTTTACGTTAGTCCATGGCCCCATGGACTTCACCAAGAATTATACCCAAGCAGTAGACAGACTATGTGGAAGGAGGACTTCTCAAGCTCAGCACTATGGGTATAGCAAGCTGGATTTGTCATGAGCGGCTGTCATGTGTATTATAGGGTATTTAACATCCTTGTTGGCCTCCACCCATTACATGTAATGCTGCTCCCTGCTTCCCCAGTTGTAATAATACAAATTTCTCCAGAAATTTAGACTTGTCCTCTCTAAAATCTCTTCCAATTGAGAAGAAGGGCTGCAAAGAAAAGAAGCCAAATATCCTATAATCACCTCCCTCTTACTGCTTCCCTTCAGATGGGAGAGCCAGTGAAGAGCCAGTTACTATTTGCTGGATGTCAGGCACTATTCTCAGAGATGCATACAGATTTGTATATGTGACCCTGGGGTCAAAGTCAGTATCTAGATTCTCTTCTAGCCCACTGGTGCCTTCCGGACCTCAAGTGAAAGTCTAGGTGAGTTGGATGGGAGTGGTGCATCTTTGCTGGTTAGACTTTTCCTCTTAATGTTTAAAATGACCTTGAAAGGTAGATGGAATCACTTCCACCCATCTTTACCACTAAAATTTTTTCCATTGGGCTCTTGAAAAACTTGTTAATGGGAACATTTCCAACACCGGTTCTTAGGCATTGGGGATAGTGTGTCCATGGTGCTGTTCGCTGCGGGGGTGTCTGCCACACCTTGTGGAGACCCCATGAACAATGGTATAAGCTACTGCTCAGTCCTACACCATCCCTGTGATCATTTGCTGATGGAACTGTTGGGACCCATAAAGTATTCTGTGGTGGTCATGTGCTTATGTTAATTTCATGATTGAGATGTAGGGGTGGAGTCCAGCCTGTTAATTCTGGAGATAGCCATTGAATAACAGTGGCAGTCATGTGCTTATGTTAATTTTATTATTGAAACGTAGGGGTGGAGTCTAGCCTGTTAATCTGGAGATAGCCACTGAGTAGTCAATGAGGCCTCTGTGTGGGCATGGCTTTCTCCTGAGACTTCTGGGAAATCTTGCGATATTTCCCTTATGAAGATGAGAAGCTATCTCCCCCAGTTGTTGGGAGTTAATCTCAGAGGCAATGAGTCACGGAAAAGACAAGATGGCAGCTTCTGAGAAGCTGGAGGAGCCAGAGGAGCGACCACACGGCTTTGTCCTGATGGAGCCAGACCTCTGAAGCTGGAGCGGCATGCCGTTGATGGACCCTGAGCCCTGGAAGCGAGACCCCTGCCAGCGCCAGAATTCTGCACCCACTGACCTGTGACTTCGTAAATCGGAAGGAGACTTTGTAGACTGATTTCCGGCATATGGGTTAATATCAGACTTATGACTTTTTCTATGAAATTTGTTCCTCTGGTCTGCCTGGACTAATACAGTAACCAATGAGGCCTCCGTGTGGGCATGGCTTTCTCCTGAGACTTCTGGGAAATCTTGCGATGTTTCCCTCATGGAGATGAGAAGCCATCTCCTCAGTTGTTGGGAGTCAGTCTTAGAGAGACAGCGTACTATGGACAAGACAAGATGGCAGCGTCTGAGGACCTGGACGAGCTGGAGGAGAGGCCACACGGCCTTACCCTGATGGAACCAGACATCTAAGCTGGAGAAGCCACGTGAAGCCCTCTCGGCGCTGAGTTGCTCCTACCACCACTGGATGCTGTTGATGGACCCTGAGCCCTGGAAGCGAGAAGCCCTAGGCAGACCCCTGCTGGCAACGGGACTCTGCACCCACTGGCCTGTCACTTCGTGAGTTGGAAGGAGTCTTTATAGACTGATATCAGGCATATGGATTAATATCAGACTTATGACTTTGAACTGAACTGGACTGGGATGCTTTCTCAATGTCTCATTCCTCTTGTATAGGAACCTTTTTCTTATATCCATATGCACGTCAATGAGTTTGTTTCACTAGTTTACCTGGACTAACACATATTCAGAAGTAGATCGCCAAGATTTCTTCCAGTCCATCTTAATCTGAAGGCCCTACCAACATCATAACAACATGCACACCTACATTGGCAGACAAGTGGTGGCTGCACAAGAAGTTCGTTGGCTAGAATCAAACCTGGGTCTTCTGCACAGATGACAAAATTTCTGCGATTGAATCACCAGTGACCTCATTATGTGTCTGTACATGCATGTACATGCCTGGTGCTGTCAAGGAATATTGAGAAGTACCATGAACTGTGAAAAGAGCAAACAAATATGTCTTGGAAGAACGACAACCAGAATACTCCTTCAAAATGAGGATGGCACGACTTTGTCTCGTGTACTTTGCACCTGTTATCAGACTGACCCCTGGAAAAGGGCATCATGCAAGGTAAAATAGAGGGGCGGTGGAAAAAGAGGACCACAATCCTGAACGGAAAGGATTGGCACAGTGTCTGCAACAATGGGCTCAGACAGGGCGACAATTTTGAGGATGGTTCAGGACCAGACGTTTCCTTCTACTGTACATTGGGTTGGGATGAGTCCAAATGTAATCAGTGACCCATGTCCTTAAGTGTAGGACATGAGGCTGCAGTGAGATCTTTCTTTTCATCTTTGGAGATTTTGGCAACATTATTAATAAAAATTTGCCTCGGGCCCTTGAAACGAGGCCAAGCAGTTCTATTCATACAGGATAAGTCTAGCAGAGCAATCCGCTTGGAAAAAGAGAAGCGATCATTGATTTTCTGTAGATTCAGGCAGGAACTTTATGTGTGGCAAAGGAGAAAAATAAAATCTCTCCTCACTTGCGCAGAAAATGAAGTATATCCTCTGAAGGTCTCTTAGGACAATTCGATCCCACAGAAAGATGTAACTATGTGTGTCAGGCAGGGTTCTCTTAGAGAAATAAAATTCAGGACACTAGTAATTATTTTTATATATTTATATATTGAGAAAGATATATAAGATTAAAAAGAGAAAAAGTTAACTATAAAACAATACAGATTGCTCGGTGCAACTCACTTGCGTGAGGCAACTAGAAGACTGGCAGTCCTTCAAGTCTTGAGGGCCGCTGAATAGTCCTCTGTAGAGCAATCCAGGCTATCTGGTTACAGGCAGCAAACGGCAGAGCAACAGTCACCAACAGTCACCAACTGTCACCAACAGTCAGCCAGATAACAGAGTCCAACAGTCCCCAACTCAAGGAGCATGGCGAAGTAGGGCTTGAAGGATCCTCAACTCACAGCAACATAGTCCACGATTAGGTGTCCCACGGGTAGTGTTGCTTGGAGGTTGAGGCACAGGACATACAATGCAGCTCTCTGGTCCGAATATCTGGAAACAAGAGAGAGGGCGGGACTTGCCAACCCCCTCCTATATCTGCCCTTCAATTTATCCCACGTGTTCATTGGCCGTGCCGTCACAACAGACCCACCAATCTTCTGTGGCCATGTTGGCATAGCAAACCTACCCATCACACTATGTAAACCCCTTTCCATTTTTTTCAATATGGAATGGACAGCATGTCCTGAAACTCGCATCATGCGAGCTGTGGCCAGACTCTCACCGTGACCGGGACTGTGCTGCAGCATTGGGTCAGTTAGGTGTTCAGAACTGGAGGCTAAAAGTGGAATCTTTTTTTTTTTTGCATCACTGCCCTGGGAGTAGGAAGCCCCGCCTTGCTCCTGAAGAGCTGCTGCTGATTTGAACCACCAACCCTGTGGGCCACAGTCCCACACACAACCCCTACACCACAGCTGAGCCCGGAATCTTTCATTAAATAGTTTAAAATTTTCATTAAATACTTTTATTGGGGGATCTTGCATCTCTTAACACACACGCACACACACACACACACACACACACACACACACACACACACAAAACTTTCCAAAGCCACTCTTCTCTGTCATACCCTTTCTGTCTGAAATTTACGCACATTCTACTGCGTGAAACGATAGAGGATAGTTTATTTGTGGTTCTCTGAGTTTTTCAAATGTCTGTGGAAAGAGTGTCATTTAAGACCAACATCACCCATTAGCGATTACTGTGTTAATTTATTCTCCAGGCACTCCCAGTCATCAAGTAAATTCAAGCTCACAACAAGCGCATGGGGCAGAACGCTCCTGCTCCCGTGGATTTCTCAGGCTAAGTCTTTATGGGAGCGGAAAGCCTTGATTTTCTCCCTCAGAGCAGCTGGTGGTTTTGAACTGCTGCCCCTGTGGTTCGCAGCCCAACATGGACCTCACCATGCTGCAGAGTTGGTTCCCTGGAGCTGGTCTGAGGAATTAACAAGTAAACAGAGATTGTGAGAGAAGCATTGAGAAGGATGGGAGAAATGAATGCTTGGGAATTTGGTCTTAACTGAGAGTTCTAGAAAGAAAAATCTGAAGCAAAAATTATAGGCTAACATTTTTTCCCCTTTAATGCTTAATTATTGTTCCAATCTTAAATTATAAAAGTGACAGATACTAATCAAACAGGACAGAAGCACGTAAAATAGAAATTTAATCTCTTCTCTATCAAGTTCTATCTCCTTGTACATCGGCTTCTCCAATTTATTTACTGGGCATCTTTTCAGTATTTTTCTGTTTCTATACTTGCAAGGATTCGCATATAAATACAAGGATAAACTTTTAAACAACAATATATCTCACATACTTAATTTATCACAGGCATCTGTCCAAATCAATGCCTTTATCTCATTCATTGTAATTGCTGCATACTTGTATATATTCTTTTTAAATTAATAAGTCACTTTATTGGGGGCTCTTGCAGCTCTTACAACAATCAATATACCAGTTATATCAAACACATTTGTACATATGGTGCCATCATCATTTTCCAGACATTTCCTTCTCAGTTCCACATTTTTCCCTCCCTCCCATGCTCATGGACCCTTGGTAAATTAAAAATTATTATTATTATTTTAATATCCTATACCATCCACTCTCTTCCTTTGCCCAAGTTTCTGTTATTTGTCCCCTAGGGGTAGGGGTGTGATTTGTGATCATTTTAGTCGGTTCCCCATTTTTCCCCAACCTTCCCCCCTACCCTGATGGTGTTGCTACCCCCTTGACTGTTCCTGAGGGGTGTATCTGACCTGGATTTCATGTTTCCAGAGCTCTTATCTGTACCAGTGTACATGCTCCAGGCTAGCTGGATTTGAAAGGCAGAACTGGGGTCATTCATGATCGTGAGGGTGGGGGAGAGCACTAAAAAACTGGAGGAGAGAAAAAAAGAACTAGAGGAAAGTTGCATGTTTCATCGCTGCTACTCTGCACCCTGACTGGCTCGTCTCCTCCTTGTGACCATTCTGAGGAGGGTGTCCAATTGTGTCCAGGTGGACTTTGTGTCTCCACTCTACTCTCCTCCTCATTCACATTGACAGGAACTTTTATTTTGGATCTTTGATGTCTGATACCTCATCCCATCGACACCTCATAATCACACAGCAACTATGGGTTTTAAGATAATTGGTAGATTTCAATTATTAACAGTATTTTTTCATCTTGCTTTAAGTGTTCATTTTAAACTAAAACATTTGTTAGTTTTCCTTTTTTAAAAAATGCAATCTCGGGTTGAGCCCCGGTGGCGTAGTGGTTGTGCACGGGACTGAGGCCCATTGGGATGGAGGTTCGTTTCCAGCTCCACGGAGCAAAGGCTGGGCCTCCTACTCCCACCACAAGAGGGCAATGATGCCCAAAAAACAAAAAAATTAAATTAAATTAAAATGCAATCTTTCAATTTCTGACTTTTAATAAGTGGATCTAGTTATGCCCCTTTGCAATTAAGATGATAACAGATATGCTTGATTTCAATTCTTTCATTTTACTCTGAATTATAAGAGTAATTTTGTTAGGTTTTCCTATTTTTTCCTGGTTTGTTATCCTAAACTTTTTCCTTTCTATTTCTCTGAATAACAAGTGACTGTGACATTAGAAAAGTGATTTCTCGTTTTCTTTGAGAATGCCCAGAAGCTGCAAAATGCTGTCATTCTCATGGCAGCTATGATATCATCCGACTGGGTCTGCCAGCGACGCTTTTCCCCAGCCAGGCTGGCAGAACTGGGGATCCAGAAGCTCGCATCACAGGCGCTTCAGAGTCCACAATGGTGACAGTCGCCTAGGCTGTCCACTACGTAGATGCACTCCCTTTTCTACACTGTCACGAAAAGCAAATGAACTGGAGAACTATTCCCCTGCAAAGGTAGCTGACTAGCTGAACTGACGTGGAGGTTGGTGCTGCTTGATGTGTGCTGCGGCTTCTCAGGGAAGTCTTCTCTTCAGCGCATTCTCAGACGTGGCTCAATCTCTCTCTTCCTGCCTGTCTAACTTCCTGGTGCTGCTGTACGAGGAATACCACAAGTCAGAGACTTTTTTAAAGCACACACATGTATTTCTTCACAGTGAGGGACTGGAAGTCCAAATTCAGGGTGGTGGCTCCAGGGCGGGTGCCCTCTCTGTTGGCTCGGAGAGAGAGAGGAGGTCTTTCCTGGGCTCTGGTGGCCTGTGGTTCTCCAGTTCCTTGGGGATCTTCACACGGCATCGATCCACGCCTCCCATCCTCCAGCCCCGCCCTTTGGGTTTGCTTCTCTCTCTGTGGTGCTCCTTATGGATCAGAAGGGACTAGATGTAGCTCCCTCTGAGCACTTAGTCTAAGAAGTTGGGCTGCTCACCCACAGACCTGGAGCTCACAGCAAAGCAGCATGTCCCTTTGGACATTTATGAAAGGACTTGAAACGTTGTCAGACATGCTGGTAAGCCTTAGCATAGCTCACTGGCATTACAATTTTTTAAAATTTCCTTAATAAACTCTTTAATCTTGAAAAAGAGAGAAAGAAACCTATTTCTAAACAGAATTACATTCACAAGAGTACATATTTTGTGAGATACAATTCGCTCCTAAGCATTATTCTCTGCAGTTTGCTTCCTTCCTTGCACCTGGTCTATAACTCACGCACCCCTGCATTCTCGCCCTGATAACGTCGTGTTGTCACCCCCGTCTCCTGCTCTACGCAGCGAGGGGCTGGAGGACAGGAATGTTGGCTTATGATGTTCTCTTTCTACCCTACTACTTAAGCACTGAGTTGAATAAATGTTTATAGGCTAACTTGATTATTTTGCCAAAGGCGGTGAATTAATTACAGCAAAACATATCTAGGATCTCTGTCTTTTTCGCCTTTTCCTGAAACAACAGAAAAAGGGGGAAAAATCACATTGAATGTTGCCTCTAGGCAATGTAAATAGTATTTCCATCAGTTCTAGTAATGCCTGTCCCTATGATTTGATGATGGCGGTTGAGGCCTTCTGCATCTACCCATCTTCTGCTCCTGAAAGAATTATTTGGCAGAACACTTGGTGTGCAAAAATTTAGGTGATAAGTCTCCTGAAATCACCTCTTCAACCTCTTTGCCCACAGAAGCTGACATTTGATAACTAACCTAGGTGGCACTGACTAAAATACTTCCTATGAAAGATTTCCTTAGGAATGATCTGTTTTGAGATGGTTTGATGCTCTTTTCTAAGATAACCCTCCATCATCAACTTCAAATTCTCGTGTTAATCTCCGCATAAGTCCTCGTGGTACAGTGAGTCACCACAAGGCAGAGTCAATTCGCCTACAGTGAGTGTGACTTCTGGTAGGTTTCTCTGTTTGATTCCTTCCTACTCTTGCCACTTGTCTTCTGGAAGTTTCAATAGAGGTTGACAATGCTTACCAGGAGTGGGACAGTTCCTGGTCTGGAACTCCCCATATTTTTTTGGCAGATTCTGGTGGTGCAGTGGATTAAGCACTGGCCCGCCCGAAGGTTGTGTTCAAACCCACCATTCACTTGTGGGCAGAAAGATTTCCTATATTGAATTTTTTTTCAGTCTTGAAAACTTGAAGGAGCAGTTCTACACTCTCCTCTATGGTTGTTATGAATCAGAATTGACTCACTAAGGCTGAGTTTGGACGTTGGTTGTTTTGGTTTGGAGTGGCAGCCTTGAAGAAGCCCTGGTAGATCAGTGGTTAAGGACTCAGCTGGAGAGGTGTGATGGCTTGTTTCTATCAAGATTACAGTTGGGGAAACCATATATATGAAGGGTACCCCCCAAAATCAGAATCCTCCCAAACTATGTATTTTTTTTAACAAAACAACCTATCACCTTATCTCCATTACAGTTAATACATTTTCAAATCTGAGAACCCATTCTTGAAAAAAATTTCAAACTCCTCTGTTTGGATGGCAGACAGCCCCTCCCTCAATTTTTTCTTCACTTCTTCTATGTTGTCTAATTGCTGTCCTTTCATATCCCTGTTCATTGGCAGAAACGAAAAGCAGTCACACAGAGTGAGGTCAGGTGAGTAAGGCATGTGGGCAACAGAGGAATGCTTTCTTTTTTTTAAATAAAAACGGGTGCACTGAGA